>MU667052.1:123001-137539 GCA_026770625.1 Nicotiana glauca | reverse complement strand
GGCAGCACGGACGATTCAGGGACTAGGTGAGCTGCAAATTGCGAGGCGACCTGCAGCTAGTATAGTTCCTTTCTGTACCTTAATTATTTATTTCCTATCTGTTGTATTCCTGGCAGAGGTTATTTTTTTTATTTCATTATCAGTAGTCGCTCATGCACTTGTGACACCGGGTTCTGGGATGGTTTTCGAAAAGTTGATTTAATTATTATTGTTAATTTAAATTGAATGCAAAACCCTTTTATTTGTGAAAATGGAAAGAAAATTTTAGAATTTTATATATTTAAAAAGAATTTTTAAAACGGTAATCTAATTGGCTGGCCTGACAGCGGTGTCCGGCGCCACCACGACCCTTAGTGGATTTTGGGTCGTGACAGTAATAGATGCATCTATGGTTCGCGTCGTTCGACCCTCGGCAGTGCACATTTTACAGTTCTGTTGGATCGGGCCGTACGACCTTGGCATGTTTTGCGCATGCTTGTATTGCTTGCCTTGAGATTATTTGAGATTGATATTTGCTCTTCCCGACTTGAGATAATTGGAAACTATTGGATTATGAATCCGGAGACTGTTAATATAAAAAGGAACTTTCACATGTTCATGACTTACTTGAAATTACTGTCATTCTTAATAAATCCTTGATTATTCACATTAATAATATATCATTATTGGACCACTAGTAAGCATCGAAGTCGACCATCTCGTCTCTACTTCGTAGAGATTAGACGGGGTACTCATTGAGTACACATTATTTTCGTACTCATACTATACTTCTGTACATTTTTATATGCACAGGCATACGTATCTCTAGTGGCCTACTGAGCGTAGCAGCATGGTTGATACGGGGACTTAGGTGAGTTGCACTTCTCGAGGCGACCCGCAGCCAGCAGAGCCTCCTTCAGTTATTTGTATTTATTTCCTGTCCAATATTGTATTCCGGACGATTGTTGCATTTTATTTCCTTCTTAGTAGATGCTCATGCACTTGTGATACCGGGTTCTGGGATGGTTATAGGATTGTTCAATATTAAGTTTGTTAAAGACTTCATGGTTATTTCTGTAAAGTTCATTATTTGTTATTTAATGTATAAAGCAAAATAATTTCAGCAAATACTAAAATTAGAATTTAATTAAATATTTTGGTTGGCTTGCCTGAAAGCGGTGTCCGGCGCCATCACGACCTTCAGAGAATTTTGGGTCGTGACAGCTAAGGGCATTCGTACTTTTAATATAACTAGTCACTACGTACGTGCGTTGCACGTAAATCTTTAGTCAGAACTCTTATGTGAAAGAACAGCTAACTAAATTTATTAACAAATTATTTACAAAACAAAATGATAATTATAAAGTATTTAATGTGATAAAAAAAACAATAATCATTTAAATCTGAAAATTAATGGTATTACATACACAGAATACTTGAATTCAAAATGATATCGCCTTAACCTACAAAGATAATCAATTTGCTTAAATTAGAAAGTATCTTATTTGTAGTGTATAAATATGCAATGTGGTAGTATCATACCTATTTACATATGAAGTTTTTAATTTGGTGTTTATTTATTTCTATAGCTTTGGCTTCTCCTTCTTAAAAGTAAATTATATGGTTGTCCATGCATATTGCGATATTGTTTAGACATGTAATTAATTTATTATCATTGTAAAATACATGTGTATTAAAAACTATTTTTGAAAAATTTAAAAGGACGTCTTTCATTTTCTAGAGATGAAAGTTGCATTATAAGAATATGATGCTTATTGTCAAAACTTGTACGATTCATCCTTGTACTATTACATAATTCATTTAAGTGATTTAAGTTTCTACAGAACATTATAGGTGCATTTTTCTTCAAATTGAAACAGTATGTAAATGAAGATCATTTTAAAGTTGTATCCAATGTATTATCAAAAGATAGCTTAATTACCCATTTAACATCATAAAGTTTAAGGTTATATATTCGGACACATTATTTTTCTAAATCTGATTCTATTATACTATGTGAAATACCTGCAATATATAAGTAAAAGCTGCAAAATATTATGATATCGATGAAAATTAATATTTTTAAACTAACATTAGTTGAAATAACACAAAACATCAATCTCTAAATATATACAATTTAAACATAATACTACTTCAATGTAAAAGACTTTGATATGTAAAATTAAAAACTACGCCGAAAAATAAAGAAGTACCAACTACAATAAAAGTTAAGATGTCATTCTCTCTAATTCATCTACATGATCCTAAAGCATTACTCAATTATGAAAAATGGGAACTTACTCAATTATGAAAAACGGAACAATAGAGAGAACTAATAATACCTTTGGAGAAAATTACTTCGTTCTACACCAAACCTCTAGAGAACAATGAACAATGTGGAACAACATCATATTTTATAGGAATAATTGATTTATTCTTTTCCTACATGAATCCGTGCAATTAAGCTAAATTCTACGGGAGAAAATTAAATAAGAAAAAATATTGTTGTTAAAAAAGAAAAAGGTTACAAAAAAAAAAGTTGGCGCTGATGAGTAAGCTGAATTCTGTGCGAGAAGATTAAATAAAGAAAAATATCATTGTAAAAAAAGGAAAAGGCTACGGAAAAAAAAGTTGAGCTACGTAGCCAAATCGACTAAAAAGCAGGTGTAAACCAAATCGGCCAAAAATTAGGCCTCCAGAATTTGACCAAAGTCAATTATATAGGGGCAATTGTATCTATACCCGTTTTTTATGCCATATTTTAACATGTGTCCGCTTTGCAAAAAAAATTACAAGCGTACCCGCTTTTTCGCATAACTTCAGCACACGGGGCTGAAGTAGCAAAGACAATCACAAAAAACTTCAGCATTTTAGTAGCCGGGCCTGGAGTTCAGCTCTAGAGCTGAAGTTTTTGTTTTGTAACTCGCGAACTTCAGCTCTAGAGCTGAAGTTTTATTTTATAAGCTTTTGTTTAGTAACCGGGAAACTTCAGCTCTAGAGCAGAAGTTTTTATCTTTGTAATCGGAAAACTTCAGCTCTAGAGCTGAAGTTTGCCAGTTATAAAATAAAAACTTCAGCTGTAGAGCTGAAATTTCTATGTTGTAACTAGGAAACTTCAGCTCAAGAGCTGAAATTTTTGTTTAGTAGCCCCAAAACTTCAGCTCTAGAGCTGAAGTTTTCAAGTTATAAAATAAAAACTTCAGCTCTATAGCCGAAGTTTGCCAGTTATAAAATAAAAACTTCAGCTCTAGAGCTGAATTTTTTGTTTAGTAGCCCCAAAACTTCAGCTCTAGAGCTGAAGTTTGCAAGTTATAAAATAAAAACTTCAGCTCTAGAGCTGAAGTTTTCAAGTTATAAAATAAAAATTTCAGCTCTAGAGCTGAAGTTTTTGTTTAGTAACCCGAAACTTCAGCTTTAGAGCTGAAGTTTTTGTTTATTAACTCGGAAACTTCAGCTCTAGTTATAAAATAAAAACTTCAGCTCTAGTGCTGAAGTTTTTGTTTAGTAACCCGGAAACTTCAGCTCTCTAGAGCTGAAATTTTTCAGTTATAAAGGGAAGCTGAAGTTTTTTAAAAAGTGGGTACGGATGCAAACAAAAAGACAAAGCGGCTACAGGTTAAAGAGGTTGGGCGCCCCGTGCAATTTTTACAATTATATAGCATTAATGTATGCGTAGTTTAAATTGAAAGAAAAATTAATCTCAAGTAATTTTCAACTATATAATTAGATTATACAAATATTTAAGGTTATAAAAGTCGATCAATGTTTCAAGAATAATTTAGTCGTTGCATTAATGTATGCGTAGCTTAAATGGAAAGAAAAATTAGTCTCAAGTAATTTACAATTATATCATTAAATTATACAAATATTTAAGGTTATAAAAATCGATTAATATTTCAAGAATATTTTAGTCGTTCAATATTTAGCCTAAATTATTCGTGTTTTTATAAAAATACTAATTTCTATGTACGTGCATTACACGTAGATTTTTAGTCGATTATATATGAACAAACAACAAATTAAATTTATTAAAAATTATATATAAGAAAAAGAACTTTTTAAAGCAATTGACGTGAAAAATTGATGCACTCATTGAAATGTTAAAATCTTTGTTGCTACATAACATAATACTTGAATTCGAAATGTTTAAATATTGTTTGAAGTAGTAAAAATAATCAATTTAGTAAAGTTAGATAAAATTTGCGTTTAGAATGCAGATGTTTGCCATGTGGCCTTATATCACCTAACACTAAGTCTTGTTTGTAAATACTATTTTGGATGTTTAATCCCCTCTATCACTTCATGTATATCTCTTAATAATCATTATAAAGACATATAAGATGAAAAATATTTTCCTCCTCCAACTTTATATTAAAAATCAATTTTTTCCTACCATGAACAATAGGCATGTTTTCACGTTTTTTCTCAAAATATGTGAATTAACCAATGATTTAAAAAAATGTTTATTTCTCAAAATATGTGAATTAACCAACGTTTAAAAAAATATTAATGTCAATTAGATGTTGATTTTTAATCATTAGGGTAACATCACTTTACCCTTTCGATATCCGTGTGCTATGTGCGAATTCTTGTTATTAATTTCATGTCGTTAATGAATATATCAAAGACAACTAGTAGTCATACCCGCGCGATGCGCGGTCAATATTAAAAATAAAAAATTAAATTATAATCATTCTTGTTTGATACTATTAGACCGTATTGCTATAATAAATTTTAATTATCATTTTATTTGTCAATACGATATACCCAACCCTCACTAATATTTGAGTAGTTAATTTCTTTGTTAATTTTCAATAAATAATTTTTTTGTTATTAACTAATTATGTCATACGGCTTTTATTTAGGCCACCACTTGTATTAATATGGTGGTTTTTTCTTTGGCTTTTAATAATATATAGATAGATTATTAGCATATTACTTGTTTAATATTTTTGTCTACTGTTTTTTGTAATATAATAGAAGATATACATTTTATTACTCTTGAAAAAATATATTTTTTATTTTAAATTTTATTATATTTTTCTCAATAAATTGTTTGAATTTTAATGAATTGATATGCTTTTTATTTCAAAAAATAAAAAATAAAATGACGTTAAAAATGAAATAAAGAAATTAACTAACTTAAACCAACTCTTCCCATGTTTTAGTAGTTAATTTCTTTATTAATTTTCAATAAATAATTTCTTTCTTATTAACTAATTATAATTTTAACACTCCAACTTGAAACTACTCCCACCCAATTCGAATGAATAGTTATTGTAACGACCCGACCGGTCGTTTTGAGTACCAGCGCTCCGTTCAGCAGTCGGAGGCCATGAACAGCTTCATTTCAGGTATTATGACTTGTACGCGTGGTTGGAATTAAATTTCAAGAAGTCCAGAGTTGATTTGGGAAGAGAATTCTCATTTCGACAGCTTAAAGTTGAAAGAATGAGCTAGGATTTGAATTTCAAGTAAATGACCTCGGAATCGGGACCTGAATCCAGCCGGTTCGTATGATGATTTCGGACTTGGGCGTATGCCCGGATTGGGTTTTGAATAACCCGGGAGCGTTTTGGCGCCTATTGTGGAAGTTGGCATTTTAGAAGAAATTTCATAAGTTTGGTTTGAAGTGCGTTTCGATGTTATCAACGTCCGTTTGGAATTCCGAGACTGTGAATAGCTCCGTATAGTGATTCTGGAGTTGGGGGCGTGATCGAAAGTGAATTCGGAGGTCCGTAGACCATTTTGAAGCCAATTGGCTAAAGATAGAAAGTTGAAGGTTTTTGAAAAGTTTGACCGGGGGGTTGACTTTTTGATATCGGGATCGGAATAAAATTCCGAAAGTTGGAGTATGTCCGTGATGTCAAATATGACTTGTGTGCAAAATTTGAAGTCAATCGGACGTGATTTGATAGGTTTCGGCGTCGAAAATAGAAGTTGGAAACTTCAAAGTTCATCAAGCTTGAATTGAGGTGTAATTCATGAATTTAGCGTTGTTTGATATGATTTGAAGTCTCGAGCAAGTCCGTAATATATTTTGGGATTGGTTGGGGTCCCGGGGGCCTCGGGTGGATTCCGGGTGGTTAACGGATCGAAATTTAGAAATTTGAAAGGCTGAGTGTGCTGCTTCTGTCATAACCGCATGCGGTCAAAATCTCGCAGAAGCGGAAGGGGCCAGGCTCCAAGGAAAACCGCAGAAGCGGCCCAGGGACCGCAGAAGCGGTCAGCCCCCTCAAGCCCAAAACCGCAGAAGCGATTAGAAAGTCGCAGAAGCGACATCCGCAAAAGCGGAAATTCCGTCGCAGAAGCGAAGGAGGCTAGGCCAGGGTTAAGCCGCAGAAGCGGCATTTTATCCGCATAAGCGGTTATAATTCCGCAGAAGCAAAAATTGCTGGAGCAGTAAGGTTTCCTTATTAAATGCACTACTATTACTATTGGGGTTGATAATCAAGTGTTCTAGAAGAACCAAATCATCTTTTATTGGATGACCTTCTTCGTTTCCGACATGAAGCAAGAAGTCACTGAATGTTTGATCTGTTCTTACTTTTATATTTCTTGTCATTTGAATATTTTTCGTTTGAGGTCATAAGTATAATTCTGGCAAGCTAGATTATATAATTTTTGCTTTGGTCAATTTTGAAACTACTGATCGTACTTGACAGAAATTACCTCCCAAACTATTACTTTTCTACCAAACGGTTCATCGATATTCAATATATCTCCAAAACTCTTGGCATTGTTTTTGATCGTTTGACGCTTAGCCAAATACGCTTCATCAAATACTATCACTTTTACTTTACTTATAAATTTAGCACTGTTGTTCTGCTTTGATATATTTGTGATAGTTATTTCAGAAATTTGAAGAGGTATATCAAATCTAAAGTGAGTTGTACGACCGCATAATAAAATCGTTGCTGGTACACCACTTGTTCTTATTTCTAACAATATCATGCCTCTTGATCTGATATTTGCATGTAATGTATGACCTAAGAATATTATTTCGATTTCGTCGGAGGCATCTATAAATGATAATCTCGCTATACCAGAGTTGATTTTTTATAATATAGTCTTGAAAGCTTATTCTTGTTCAGGATTTAGCTTTGATTGTGCTTACTCAAACGCTTGTATGGCATTCTTAATATTATACTAATCTTTTTTACTTTGTGATCTGTTTTTCTAATCTCTAATACTCTTTTTGTGGAATAAATTTATGTACCCTAAGTATTTTTTTTTAACTTGAAAATAATTTTACTCATATGATGAATTTGAAAAATAATTTAATTGGATTCTCTTGCCAAATAATTAATTGAAAGATTTGAATAATTGGTATTAACATTATATATAATTTATTTTCTGTTGATTTAGATTCTTAATATTATTTCATCTGATGTTTGAATATTTAATCGTAATTATAATTTTATCCACCATAAATTTTATTAAGAATAAAAAGATCGATTTGACATTCCACTTTTTGATCTTTATGTTTCAAAATCATTAGTGGTATTATCTCTTACCAACTTTTTTCTTTCTTCTCTCACACATTTATTTTCTAAAAAGATTCTTAATTGTTCTTTAATAATTGTGTATATTTTTCTATATCTATATTATTATAAAAGCATGAATAAAATTAGAGACGTGCGTTGCACGTATGTTCCAACTCCCATGATGATTATTATTTAACTTGTATCTAATGAAATAAACTATTATTATTTAACTTGTATCTAATGGAATAAACTTTTAATCTATTTTTTTAAATTTAGCTCACGAACCACTAAAGAGTATCTTATTAAACCTTCATATGCATTTTTAATATTAAAAATATTAACATAGAAGTTATTATAATCCAAAAAAATAAGTTATTACAACTATGTCCTTTCCCTATGAGTTCTTCTGTTTAATATTTTAGCGCAATTGGTCTATCAATATTATATTCGTGCTTTTATAATAATATAGGCTCTCCCGTTTCTAAATAAATTTGGACAATATAATAAGTTTTCAAATTAAATTAGTAGTATAATTTTTTAAAGAAGTATATCATAAAAGTAATAGGATTACGTGGCTAAAAATATGTCCATATCCCAAAAATAATTTTATTAATAAAAAATTTAACATGTTCCTAAAGATATTAGATTTACATGCTAATATATAATATTTTATATCTATGCCCGAACATAATTACACTAATGAGATTTCTAAACGTAATCAGGTAGGATTCTTAACGTGTAGTATATATTATGTCCTAAAACTAATAGGATTACAAGGCTAATGTGTAGGATTCCGATTATGTCCTTTTATTGTGAGTTATTATGCTTTAGATGATTGTTTTATTATTATATATAAAAAAAATCTCCTTAATTAAATTTTATTATTCCTTCAAATAAATAAATATTTAAACCATCACGTGCCATCATAAAAGTGAGAACCCCAAAAATTAAAAGTTAAATTAACGAAAGAACTTTCTAAATAATTGAAATGTACTTTATTTAATTATTTAATAATATTTAAATATATGAAGGTGAATTTTGGACATTTATGAAAAGTCCTGTTAAGTAGTAACCAACATTGAAAAAATATCGTTTTAAAAAATAAAAAGAATAAAATCTAATTTCTAAAGATAATCATGTAGGAATAGGATTATAACATCTAGTATTTTGTCCTAAAACTAATAGGATTACAAGGCTAATGTCTATAATTTCGATTATGTCCTTTTATTGTGAGTTATTATACTTAATATTAAAAGGTTATTTTTATAATCCAATATTTTATTCATGCTTTTATAATAATACTAGTATCTATGAACGTGCGTTGCACGTTAACAATAGCACATGAAGATTTAAACATTTATTTATATGAAGGAACAACAAAACTTTAAGTAATGAGAAAGTTTTTATGTATAATAATACAATAATCATATAAATGCCAAAAAGTATTATTACATTAGCTTAATACGTGAAATTCAAAATGAAAGGACATTATCAGAACCTACACAAAATGATCAATTTAGTCATGTTAGTTAGATAATCATGTATTATAATTTAAAAGTATTTAATGTGATGGTATCTTACCAAATATGTCTTTGTAGACGATATTTTTTAGGTATGCTTCCTTCTAATGCTTTGGTTGCTCTCTCATAATCACAACTCTTGATGTCAAATATTGATACTCTCTTGAAAGTGCAACATACAGTTGTCCGTGCAAGAAAGCTTATTGCGACAAATATAATCTAATATTTAGGATGTTTATCCTTGTGCTGTATTTTTTATAATTGCAAAACATAAACATGCTGTAAATTATTTTCACACAAATTTAAAAGGATATTCTTTAGTTTTTGAAGACGAAAGATAACTTCAGGGATAAAAACATACTTAGAAGCAGATTGACCAATATCATAATTTTTGTATGATATTATTGTCAAAACTTCTACTATTTTGTGCTTTTACATAAGCTATTCGGCTGATCTAAAGTTTCAGACGGGCATATTTTTCTTCAAAACCAACCTATATACAATGAAATATCAATTTAAATTAGTCTATTATATATACGATGACACTAACATACGAAAGAAATAATAAACTTGACAACAAACGTGTATGGCAGAAGGCCATTTGATATATAGTATTTAATTATTCTTTTTAGTAGTATATTGGTATCATCTTCTGCCGAGTCAAAAACTGAAAAATATTTTATGTTTATCATAAGATTTACTATTAACCTTTTATTCAGTTGATCAACATATTCATCTATTAGTTAAGATAGCTTTTTAATTTCTATCATGCAATTTGCAAATTGCATTTTAATGTAATGATGGAAATGTTACCCTTATTAAATGCACTACTATTATCATTGAGGTTGATAATCAAGTATTTTGGAAGAATAAAATTATATTTTATTGGATGCTCTTCTTCATTTCCGAAACGAAGAAAGAAATCACTGAATACTGGATCTGTTTTTATTTTATATTTCTTATAGGTTGAATTTTTTTCATTTGAGATCATAAGTATAATTTTGGCAAGTTAACTTTTACTGTTTCTGCTTTTGTCGATTTTGGAACTACTGGTAGTACTTGACAGAAATCAACTCCTAAACCATTAATTTTTCACCAAACAGTTAATTAATATCCAATATATCTCTAGAACTCCGGATAGTGGTTTTGATCGTTTGATACTTAGTCATAAGCGTTTCATCCCATCTTATCAGTTTTGCTTTCCTTATTAGCACTATTGCGCTGCTTTGATATATTTGTGAAGGTCATTTCAGTTGTTTGAAGAGGTATATCAAATCTAAAGTGAGTGACCTTATAATAAAATTATTGCTGGTAGAAGACCTGTTATTATTGTTAATATTATCATGCCTCTTGATCTGACATTTGCAAGTAATACATGACATAAAAATACTATTTCGATTCCACCGGAGGCATCTACAAAAGATGATCCCGCCATACAAGAGTCGACTCTTTATAATATAGTCTTGAAAGTTTGTTCTTGTTTGGGATTTAGGTTTGATTGTGTTTCCTCAGACACTCGTATGACATTTTGAATCTTAATACTATATAAACCTTTTTGATACTTTATATTCTAATTTTCTTTTTTTATCCTTAACGCTCTTTTATGGAATAAATTTATGTACCCTAAGAGGTAGTTTGGTACAATGGTAGGATATCCCACCTTCTATATGGGATAACTAATCTCACTATTTAGTGTAAAATTATTCCGGTATTATCTAATAACCCAAAACAATCATGGGATGAAGCTAATTTTATCCTGGGTTATTATCCTTATCCCATGTACCAAATGACCCCTAAATTTTGTTATAACTTGAATAATAATTTTACTCATAGGATGATAAAAAATAATTAAATTGGATTCTCTTGCTAAACAATTAATTGAAAGATTTAACTATTTGGGCTTAAATAAGATATAATTTAGTTTATGTTGATCTAGATCTTAATATTAGTTCATCTTGATTTGAATATTTAATCTTATTTATAATTTTATCCACCATAAATATTATTTTCAAAGAGTAAAAAGATCGATCTGACATTTTACTTTTAGATATTTATGTTTGCAGAATCATTAGTGGTATTGACCTTACCAACCATATTTCTTTCTCTTTGTAACATATTTATATTCTTAAAATATTTTCTCAGTTGTTGTTTAATAATCAGGAATATTTTTTAATATTATACGATAAAATTTATAATTTTTTTATTTGAGTAGGAAAATAATTCAAATATAATATAAATATATATTATCGTGGGGATATTTTTTTCTCAATTTCAATGCTTTATGCATTACATTTAACAATACTTTTATTTTTTTCTTGGTATTGGACATTATAAAGTGATGATGCATTTTCAACGAAGGATTCTTATGGAAATTTATTTTATTAAACCTTCTTACATATTTTTAATATGAATTTAATAAAAAAAAAATTAATGTTAAAATCTTAAATATTAAAAAAATTAACATAGAATGTATTGTGGTCCAAAAAAATAGATTATTATTATTTTTTTTTCGTATGAGTTCTTCTATTTAATATTTTTGAGCTATTTTGGTTTATCAATATTGTGTTCATATTTTATAATAATATAGGCTCTCATTTTTTAAATAAATTTGAACAATATAATACATTCTCAAATTAAATTAGTAATAGCACATTATAATAGATTTTTAAATTAAATTAGTAATATGAAATTTTAAAAAGTATATACTAAAAGTAATAGGATTACATGACTAAAAATGTCTTTATCCCGAAAATGATTATATTAAAAGAAAATATAACTTGTTCCTAAAGGTATCAGTTTTACATGCTAACATGTAGTATTACATATCTATGCCGAAAGTAATTATATTAAATTAGTTGACAAAAATAGTTTTAATTACATCAAGCTTCTATTAAATCAATAGGTTATATTGGTAAAAAAAAATTGAGATAAATATGAAATTTTAAATAATTACGTACTCTAAATATGATCTTCTTCATTGTTGAAACCAAATTGTAAACATCATCCAAAAAATAAATGGGTCCGATTAATTGCGGCACTTCATTCAAAGAAGGAGACAAAGATATTCTATTTGATGTTGAAAAACATATATTGCCATAACTAATGTGAACTGTATAAACAACGTACAAAAGTAAGCAAATAGATTAGATACACACAAACGAATTCCTAACGTGTAGTATATGTCCTAAAACTAATAGGATTATAAGGTTAATATCTAGAATTTCAGTTATGTCCTTTTATTATGAGTATTAAGCTAGTATATATTACATGGTTATTTTTGTAAACCGATATTGTATTCATGCTTTTATAATAATATAGATAGATTATGCTTTTAAATATCTAGTTCTCCTACGGAGACTACATACGGAATCTTATTATTTTAACTTTTTTGGTTTATGAATGGAAATTCATTATAGAGACATTAATTAAGTCTCTTAGGCAAAATGGCTATGTTTGTTGGCCTCCAAAAGAATTTAAACTTGTGAAGAAAAGTTCCAATTCCATTGCAACTTTATTGTCAAACGTGAATGGGATATCAATCCTTATAAGAAATAATTTTGAGCAGTTAAATGGTATCCAAGTTTCCTTAAAGACAAATTTTAGGTAATTTTAAAATCTAAATATTATGAAATATTATAATATTAGTAGTCTAATTTGACAATCCTATTTAAAAGGCGGAAAAAAAATTAAGTCTTCTAGTTTCATATGGTACAATTTCTTATTATCTCATTCAGAACACAATACTAAACTCAATTAGCTTTAACTGTCAACACATTCATATAAATAAATACTTAAATAAAAAAAATAGGTAAAACCAAAATATTAACATCTTGTTATCCTTGAGTGATATGAGAAGAAGTAACACTTTTTGTTTGATTACCAAAGTCAAAGTGAAATTGAAACCGTATCATTGAATACACACAAAGATGATATCCAAAGAGTACAAAATAATTATCATTAAAACATCAAACATCAACGTTAGAAACAGAACTATATCAAATGTGCCACTATCCTCATAGGAAATAAAGGAGATCTCTGAAAAGTATCAATGTATCTAAAAGAACACATAATTCTTCAAAATCACCAATATAATATACTATTACTGCATTGAGGAAACACAAACAATTGAATTTAGGAGGAAAAAAAATTATGGGATATATTTTTCTTAAATAGCAGTTAACACAATCTTTGGATGATGCCTTCACAAAATCTTTGAACAATTCCTTATTGATATCAAATTTGGAGCTTTTTCGAATTTCTTTTTTATATTATCAATCGATTAACATAGCGCTACATTAAATCCAAGAAAATAAGAAGATAACTAATTGCATTAAATGAACAATAACGCCAAAAAATTAAAGTGCCATCAAAGTAGGTGATCACTGTGCTATCTTGACCACAACCTTTAAATCTTTTAGTGAACATGTCAAACTTGCAAAGGTAAAAGCATGGCAAAGAGTAGATGATTGTGACGACCCGACCCGTCGTCATGTGAGTTACCGCCCCGTTTCCCCCTATTTATATTGTTTTATGTTTCATTATCGGTATTGAGTGCGTTAGAATTTAATTGGAGTAATTTTGATAAGAAATGAGACACTTAGTCTCTTTTAAGAAGACTTAAATTGGAAAAGTCAACCGGATGTTGACTTATGAGTTAGAGGGCTCGGAATTGAATTTCGATGATTCGGTTAGCTCCGGGTGATGATTTAAGGCTTAGGAGCGCAATCGAAAGTAATTTTGGAGGTCCGGTGAAGAAGTTAGCTTATTCTGGCGAAGTTAGTATTTTGGCGATTTCCGGTTGATATGTGATATTTTGATCCGGAAGTCAGAATAGAATTCCGAGAGTTGCAGTAGATTCGTTAGGTGATTTTGGATATGTCTGCAAATTTTCAGGTCATTCGGACGTCGTTTGGATGGGTTTTTGATCGAATACGTGTTTCGGAAGCTTTGAAGAAACTTAGGCTTGAATCCGACGTGAATTGATGATTTTAGTGTTGTTCGATGTGTTTTGATGATTGGAACAAGTTCGTATGAGATTTTGGGATACGTTGGTGCCTTTGGTTGAGGTCCCGGGGGCCTCGGAGTGGTTTCGGGTGGTTGAATGGAAGAAATTTGAAGTTGGAATTGCAGGTTCTTGGTTGCAGCAGGTATTTCCACATCTTCGGAAAGGAGACCGCAGATGCGGTTGCGCGGAAGCGGAGGAGGCATCGCAGGTGCGAAAGAGGGTGAGGTTGAGCAGTTCCGCAGAAGCGGAATTATTTTCGCCTATGTGGGTCCGCAGAAGCGGACAAGAAGTCGCAGAAGCGGTTTGGGCTTGGAGGAGAGATTTCGCAGAGGCGAGAAATTTAGTCGCAGAAGCGACCCTTGTGATTTAATGAATTTCCGCTTAAGCGGACAAGGACCGCAAAAGCGGTCACGCGGAAGCGGGCTTGGGGACCGCAGAAGCGGAAACCCCTGAAGGCCAGTAGGAGTTTAATATCATTTTTCATCCGCGAGGGTTATGTTATTTCCTCCATTTTTGAGCAAGCTTGGGAGCTTTTGACGAGGAATTA
>MU667052.1:79834-108753 GCA_026770625.1 Nicotiana glauca | reverse complement strand
GTGGCACGCCGACCACTTATATATTATGAAATGGGATCGTGCGGCACGCCGACCACTTATATATTATGAAATGGGATCATGGGGCACGCCGACCACTTATATATATGAAATGGGATCGTGTGGTACGCCTACCACAAGATATAACAAAATGGGAGCGGGTGGTACGCCTACCAAAAGATATAATGAAATAGGATAGAGTGGTATGCCTACCATAAGATATAATAAAATGGGAGCGGGTGGTACGCCTACCACGAGATACATGAAATGGGAGCGGGTGGCACGTCTGCCACGAGATACAGTAAATGGGATCAGGTTGCACGCCTGCAACAAGATGTGAAAAGGAATCAAAATCTTCCTTTGTTTTCCTTATTCTTGATAGTGGTTCGATTTATTGATTTATCGTATTAAAGGTAATAATTCATTCAATATTGTACTTCAATTGAAAAGGGTTATCAAATGATTTCTAAAATAACTTTGTCTTTTCTTGTTGATTTCCTAATTGGGTTTATGTTAAGTGAGTGAGTCTTCTTTGAACATTCTTAATTTTATTGGGTTATGGAACCCTATGAATTGAGTAACATGAGAATGTCGTTGCGAAATGTGAGACAGAAACATGTGGGCACAGGGTGCCGGGAAAAATATGATGATTTTTATTAATGACATATTATGATATAGGCTCGAGGTGCCGGGGAAAATATTATGGTTTTATTCAATGGCACGTGAGTAGTCCGTGCGGTTGTAATATAAATATGGCCACGAGATGCCGTAAAATATGAAAGTGGGTCGAGGCCTATATTATTATGATTATGAAATGAGGCGTCACAAGGTGACTTTTACTCGAAAGAATTATATTCGAAAGATACTTATTTGAAAGATATTTATTTGAAGGAAATATATTCGAAATATATATATTCATTGAAAAGCATATTATTTCAGAGATTATTACTTGAAGGATTTAAAGGCGAAAGACTTATATCTTAAGGACTTCATTAATTGATTGTACTTGTATTTATTGTTTGTTGAGAAACAATTATGTTGTCCTTGTTGCCTGCTATTTATATCACTGGTTGATCATTGTTGCCATCATTGTTATCTGCTTCCTATTATTTTGTACGCTATCTTGCACATGTTTATTTGGTAGTCTAGTCCTAGCCTCGTCACTACTTCGCCGAGGTTAGGCTAGGCACTTACCAGCACATGGGATCGGTTGTGCTGATACTACACTTCTGTATATTTTTTTGTGTACAGATCAAGGTATTTGATCGATAGTAGCTATTCGTTGCAGTGGAGACTCAAGATTAACCTGCTGCAACGTTCACAGGCTTCGGAGTCACCTTCTTATTTTATATTCTTACTACTGTACTTATTTTCTTACGGTTTTGTTTAGAAATGGTAGCGAAAAACTCTATAGAGCTTATGACTTGTACTACAGAGTTTTGGGAAGATGTTCATTATATAAGAATTCTATTTCAGAAGAATTTTAGATGTTATTATTCATGGTTGTTATTCCACAATTATTAGGCTTACCTAGTCCTTAAATCTAGGTGCCATCACGAAACCCAACGGATGGGAAATTGGGTCGTGACATTCACACTTATAATAGTGGTAATTCAAGTTTGACATTTGAGTTTCACACTTATAATATAGTATGATATAGATAGATATAAATATAGATAGATAGATACTAGTTTCTATCTTCGTGTGTTGCACGAAATTTTTAAGTAAATTATTTATGAAAGAGTTTCAAATTAAATTTTTAAAAATATTATATACAAAAAAAAAAAAAAATCGTTTTCAAGCAAATGATGTGGGAAAAAAAGTGATATGTAGTGATTCGATCAGTTACGAATCTTTTCCTATTTCATAGTGTCGGTTAAGGAATCGAGACAATACTATTTGAATTCTTAGTATAGGTATATCTGTGCTTATACGTTATTCCTTCTAACTTCCATCAGCCATTCTCTTCGGATGATGCCACAAATTAAATCTTTTCCATTAATTAATATATTTACATCTTCCTCTTCAAGCCTCCTCCTATTACAACAATAAAAGAAATTGGTTTAGGAACTATCTTGTCTTGTATATAAGAAAGACGAAATAACATATGAACATATATCAAGTTAAAAGAGAAGAAAACGAACTATAGTCGCACTTACTCATAATTCGGTCACACATTCGAACGCTATTTATAGTCATGTTGAGCAAAATATTATAATATAATTTCTTGGGTGGGAGTTGTAAAGACTGTAATCCCGCTATTTGGAGTGTTGCTTAATTCAATCTTTACATTAACATTCCACCCACAAACAAACAAAAATCTTACTTAATAACCCATAAATGTGGACGAATTAGTAGTTTTTTGGGATGTGTTAGAGAGCCAAATCTAATCAATAAAATATAATAACAAAAGTGACAAGAATTAACTCTAAAAAGATTCGAGTGTAGATGTTTTTTGTTGCAAGCTTGAATACAGTGAAATTGTTTATGTAGATGCAATATTTGTTTCACTATAGAATCTGAGTGGGATTATTATGGGTTTGAAACTCTAAGAGCACGTGGAATTCTACTATTATTTTGTAATTGTCCAGGTACAATTAGTAAGGTATTAGAACTTTGCATTCAATCGTTAATTCTAAAGAAATTCTATTAGTTGGTATTAGATTAAATATTAGGCAATAATTAATTAGATATTACTATTTTATTCAATATGGATCTATCTTTTTGACAAAATATTTAAGGGTATAAAAATTGATTAACATTTTAAGGATATTTTTGTTGTTCAACATTTTAGCATAAAACACTCGTGCCCTTATAATAATATAGATACGCGCTTTGTGCGTGTACCCTATTGTAGACAATAAATTGCGTCAAGAAAATAATCGAGACCAAAATATATCGCAACAATCGTAGTATTTGATTTCAAATAATATGAGTGTACAATCTCTATAGATCCTCTGATTATTCTTTCTAATAAATAAATTCAAGAGCATTTGAGCTTGATCTTGATTTGTTTTTCGTTCTTGAGCTTGAACTTGATTGTTTGAACTTGGACTTGATTGCTTGAAGCTTCAAACTGTAGAGGAATTTGTAATGTTTGATCCACAAGCTCTTTCTTGCTTTTTGTTATCACTTTTGGTATCTTTCTGAGTTATGAAAACTCCTATTTATAGTTGCGGAAGGGAAGAATTATGATAAGAACAAACTCTTTCCGATCAATCAAATCGAAGTGTGATAAGGCCGCATTTGATTGGCCAGAACATGTCATTTGCACACGTAGCGCTATTTCATTAACCTTTTAATGTGACTTAGCATGCCTTGCCATTTTGACACGTGGCATGATCCTATTGGATCCTCCGCTTGACTTGGCGTGCCACGTCATATGACATGTACCACCAAACTGGGCCTCTAGGATGATGACATCTTGGACTTAATGAAGTGGGCAAATCACTTTAGCCCAATTAAATGGGCTAGCCAAATGGATTAAGACTTATTTATTTAATGTATATATATATAGGACTTATATAATTAATTCAATTATATTAGCCCGTAATATTTATTTGAACCAATATATCTTAAATTTAAAATATAGTCCAAATTATTTTATAGATTTAATTTTAATAAAACTTATACGTCTACAAATGCTCCCTACTTCAAGGCTTGTTGGGGTATGAAATTGTCAGACCTCCGAAGCTAAGCTTGAAGTATCTCATAATACACTTTAGAGCACATTTGTTTACATGACTTCTTCCTAGCATTATTTCGAAAACATAATTTTCAATGAGTTAGCGTGATTTTTTCTTACCAAAGTGCAATTTCAATTCTCATAGGAATGGCTTGTCACAACACTTTAGGACCAAAACATGCGCATAAGTAGAAAAATAGGAAAAGGATTTCAATTCTCATAGGAGAAGGAAAACTATAACACTACTGTCGCCTTTCCTTACATATGGTAACTACGGATTCTAGCCTATCTTATGCTCTCTTTTACATAGATTTTGGATCAAAAATGTGTAAAATTATTCCCGAAAACTAATTTATTGTGCTTGTTTGCAGGGTTTGGTCAAAATGAAGCAAGAAAGTTATAACTAGCTCATGAAGGAATTAAATATGCACAAGTTCAAAGCTAAGATAAAAGCGCAGACAAGTGAAGGAAAAGAGCAGCCGCGGAAGGTCCACCGCTGAGGCGGCCACAATTACGCTGACAGTGGAATTGGGGTTTAGAGAAGGTATTTTGGATGTAGATAGGGACCGCTGACCGCAGTGAAATAATGCGGTAGCGGAATACTTTGCGCGGCCGCAATGCTATTTCCTTTGAGGGCGAAATAGAGATTCAGAGGCCTTGGAATTTGAGCTCAAATAAGAAACATGGACCGCGAACATTTTACGCGGCCGCGATTGAAGCCAATGGTGAGGCGGTCATTTTTACGCTCCCAACGGAATCAAGTCCGGACCAAGCATAAAAGAGAAGAAACGCAGTCCACGCCTACTTTTGCGCGGCCGCGAAAGTCCAAGCGCTAAGGCGATCAGTATTGCGCTGACAGCGAAACCTCCGTATGTGTATTTTTGTCCAGTAATTTCAGATGTGTATAAATAGATCTTTTTCACATTTTTAGGTTATCTTTTTCTTTGAGGAGCTCGTGAACAGTCATATTTTACCACTTAGAGTAATTTTAGAGTAGCTTTAGCTATTAATCTTAGATTTTATTCTTGTAATCAACTTTTATAGCCTATATTTCATCTCCATCTTTGATTTCTACGTTGATTATGATTAGCTAAACCCATTAGCTAGGGTTGTGACCCAACCTTAATGTGGGTATTTAATAGGTCTTCTATTTTAGGGCTTAATTATTTATGGGTTAGTGATATTTAGCTTGATCCATGCTTTAATTGTAGAATTAGTGGTTGCAAACATTGATTCATGCTTTTATGACTTAGACTCTTCTTGAGAAAGAGGGACTAAATCTAGGAAAATTAGGCTAACAAGTAATTAGGTTGCATTCAAGAGATTGATATCCCCAATTAAAGGGTTAAACCTAGAGATAGTAATACCGGCTTCAGCCAATTTTACTTGTTTTGTTTGAACACCCAATTGGGCTTGAGAAAGGCAATTAGGGCAAAGTCGCTAAAACTACCGAGAGGTATAGACTGAGTAACTATTTGTAAAGTTTATATCGCGATCCCAAATATAACAAGTTTTTCCTAAATTTTAGATCATATTATATACTTGCCTAGGTGTAAGTCACTTCCCTTATGCTTTTTATCACTTGAGAAAACTTTACAAAAACATTATATTTAGTTTATTTTCAGAAATCAATAGCATCAAAAGAAGAATAGTAACAAATTCAAACATGGTTAGAAGTGCAATTAAAAGCAACACGCATAGCTAGATTAGATAGAAACTCAACTCTCAACCAATATTAACTCCCTATGGAAATCGATCCTGACCCTTCGGGTAAAAGCTTCATCGACCAGTCCTTGCCATTATATAGTGGTGTAGGGTTTGAGCCGATCAACATAATCCCACATCGGAAGTCTCGTTTTAACATCCTCTCGCAAAGATCTATATAAACCCATGTACTTGTATTTGTTGAGTATTAATTCGCAATATTTGCAAACCGTCATAGCCCAATTCCATTATAGGCCGTGATGACGGCCAACACCGTTGTTAGGCAAACCAACATTGATTGATATAGTGGTTTCCCATTTTAAATAGATTACAAAGTAGTTAAAATTTCCTCATTTTTTAAAAAGATTTAGAAATTTGCAAGTGAAAAATAGTTAAACGAAAGTAAATAAGTGCAAATCGTAATCGTGAAAACAAATCCAAAATCATAAGTCTACTAGTGTGTGCGCCAAGACCTGGTGTCACAAGTATGTGGGAATTCTAGTAGAATATACAAAAGAATACTAATCTACTGTCTGAAAGGAAATAGACAGAAAAATATAATATAAGGAAGACTCCAGGTGCTGCAGAACGGCTCAGAAGGCATCTCACCGTGAAGTCTCGAGATGGGGGTCAAATCTGTGCGTCAGACTGGTAACCAGATGCACCTGCCTCAGATTCTGTACAATTAAGTAAAGAAGTGTAACATGAGTACATAAATAATATGTACCCAGTAAGTATCTAGTCTAAGCTCAAAAAAGTAGTGACGAGGGGTCGACTCCGACACTTACTAAGGGCCAACAATATGATAATATAAAATTCTAGTTAAAACATGATATATAGAGATGACAATAAACTCAGAATAAGAGACATCTAAATAATTCTTTCAACATATTTAAGAACTGAATCATTTTCTTTATTTAAAACAAAAAATCTCTCAAGCAATGAATTAATATCAATTATGAAAGGGACTTCCATAATTGGGCAGTTGTTGTTGTTGTTGTTGCTGTTGTATGAAAGGGACTTCCAGTCCTATTATCACGCACGAATTTCACCGAGGACGTATGGCTCGATCCAAAATAATATAAAATATGCACTATCAAGGGTCGAACGGCTGAAATAATAGATGCATATATTAACCTGCCGAGGCGAACGACTCGCTCCCATGAGAGTAGTGGAAATAATCATCCCGCTCGCAGAATATACTTGCGACGCGGTTAAATATAAATTTATCAATAAATCATAACCTTTATCGATTCTTTTCAAATAAAGGAATTTCAACTTGAAGCTTTTGAAATATTAAAATCCTCAACTTAATTCCATTCAATACAATTAACAAGTGAAATTAAATAACGGTATCCACAAAGCATGGTGTAAGCCTAAAACTACCAGGACATAAACAGGAATAGTAGCTACGTATGGAGTCTCGTCACTTCGTACGTACATATCCCCCACAAATAACAACACATATTAATTAAGTTCACCTATGCGGTAAATTTCCTATTAGTTATAAAAGAGACTTACCTCGTCTCAAGGCCTAATTTACGGTCCAAGATTTATGCTCAAACCCTCAAATCGGTGTCGAACAATCCAAAACTATTCAAATAGTATAAAAAATAATCAATATATGCTCAAACGTTTATAGTAACAATTCAGGTGATTACCCAACCCTAAATGTAAGGTTCTTAAAATTTACTCCCGGGCCCACGTGCCTGAATTTCGGAAATTTTTGAAGAAAGTTGTTACTCATAACCTCATGAATTCAAATATATGATTTTCACCAAATTATCTAACAAATTTCGTGGCTAAATCTCATTTTTATCGAAAATCTAGGTTTTCCACCTAACTAATAAATTCCACAATTTTCCATGTTATAATCTACCCAAAAATTATGTATTAAACTCACATTAGGTATAAATTACTTACCTTCAAAAGCTAGGTCTAAATCCCTCCTTAAAATCTCTCAAGTCGCCCAAGAGTGGAAGAAAATGTGTTAGAAATGGCCTAAGTCCCGTATTAAATGAACCTCACTGCCTCTAGCGATTTCGCACATGCGGTGCCTTGGCCGAATCTGTAGTCCCGCACCTGCGGTGCTCGATCCGCTTCTTCGGAACTCTTTGAGTCTAGCGTGGGCCACTTCTGTGGGTGGTAGACCGCTTCTGCGACCATCGAGCCGCTTCTGCGCCCAGCTCCGCATTTGCGCCGTTCCCTTTCGCACCTGTGTGTTCGCCGGTGCGCACAAATCTTCGCACCTGCGGTCCCTTTCCAAATGCTCCAGAACCACTTAAGCGGCCAATTCCTCGCATCTGCGGCTGGCTAGGTGCAGGTACGATTTTGACAATAATTGTAGCTTCAGCTCTTCCTCCAACTTTCCAACTTTCCAACTTGGTCAGAGTCTCGTCCGATTGACACTCAGGGACACGCCCGAACATACCAACAAGTTTGAAATCATAAAACGGACTCGCACAACTCTCGGAACTCCTGAAATAACATTAAAACTAGGAATCACACCCCAAAACCAATTGAATCAAACTTAAAAACTTCAACTTCTTAATTTACTTCCAATGCTTCGAAACGTCCTTACACTACTCGGAATGACACCAAATTTTGCGTACAAATCTTGAATGACATTACGGAACTATTCCCGATATCGAATTTCCATTTGGACTTAGATATCACCAAAACCCGCTCCAACCCAAATTTAAAGAACTTCTAAAACTTTCAAGAACCAACTTTCACTATTAGGCGCCAAAATGCTCCCGGGTCATCCAAAATCCGATTCAAACATACACCCAAATTTGAAATTATCATACTAACCTATTAGAACCGTCAAATCCCGATTCCGAGGTCGTTTACTCAAAATGTTGACCGAAGTCAAACTTGACCTTTTAAGCTAACCTAAAGGAACCAAGTGTTCTGATTTCAATCTGAACCCTTCCAAATCCCGAACTAAACAATCCCGTAAATCATAAAATAGTAAAAGCATGTACGGGAAGTCTTATTAGGGAAACAAAGTTCTATAAAGAAAAATAACCTGTCGGGTCATTACACAAGCCATTTTAGTCTAATTTTGTAGACTCGGAAGCATTGACGCGGAGGTAATTTTTTTCTTGTGTTTTCTGCCTTTGTTATCCTTTTTGGATTTTTGTAGGTTAAACAAAAAGGATGTGTTCTTATTTAATGAGATGATCCATGCATGAAGAAGAAAATCTTAGGGTACAAGGGGATGAGTACTTTTCCCTGCCCAAATATCGGAGAGATTACTCACAATGTGGCCCAACTATCGGAGAGATTACTCTCAAGACGACTCGACTATCGGAGAGATTACTCTCAAGGTGGACCCGCTATCGGAGAGATTACTCTCAATGTGGCCTGACTATCAGAGAGATTACTCTTAGGGTGGCACGACTATCAGAGAGATTACTCTTATAGTGGCCCGACTATCAGAGAGATTACTCTCAAGGTGACCCGACTATCGGAGAGATTACTTTAAGGTGGCCTGACTATCAGAGAAATTACTCTTAGGGTGGCCTGACCATTGGAGAGACTACTCTCAAGGTGACCCGACTATCAGAGAGATTAATCTCAAGGTGACCCGACTATCGGAGAGATTGCTTCTCTTTTTCTTTACTTTGTCCAACTTTTATGTTAGTCGCATTTACCATAATCAGTTTTACGCTCTTGTAACAAAAGATTCATATCTTGCTGTGGGAGAGTCTAAATAATGAACCGTTTGATTTCTCAAAAATTAGATATCAATATCTAAAACATATCTGAAACTTAAAATTGTACACCTTCATAATCACCCCATATACTATTTTGAATCCAGCTTTATATTCCACCATGTTGAAAATTTTAGATTTGTGCAGTCTCGCCAAAAAATTAATATGTGGGCGTAGAAATATTGAAATTATGAACCATTTAATTTCATAAAAATTAGACTTAAAAATCTAAGATATATCCAAAATTCGGAATCAAACACTTAGAGAATCATCCCAGATATTATCTTGAATCTAACTTTAAATTCCGACACGTTGATAGTTTTAGATTTGCGCAGTTTCACCAAAAAAAATTATCTTGATGTAGCAATGTTGAAATTATGAATCGCTTGATTTTATGGAAATTATACTTCAAGATTTAAGACATATCCAAAATTCAAAATCAAACACTTTTAGAATCGTCCCAGATATTATTTTGAATCTAACTTTAAATTCCGACACGTTGATAGTTTCAGATTTGTGCAGTTTCACCAAAAATATTGTGTCTTGGTGTAGAAATATAGAAATCATGAACCGCTTAATTTTATAGAAACTAGACTTCAAGATCTAATACATATCCAAATTTCGGAATCAGCCACTTTTAGAATCGTCCCAGATAATATTTTGAAATTAACTTTAGATTCCGACATGTTAATAGTTTCAGATTTGCGCAGCTTCACCAAAATATTTGTATCTTAGTGTAGGAATATCGAAATGATGAACCGTTTGATTTATCAGAAACCAAACTTCAAATCTAAACTACAGCAAAATTGCAAGATTTAACACTTTAAGGATAATTGGAGATCATATTTTGAATTAAACATAAAATTCCAACATGCTGACGATTTCAAACTTGCGTGACTTCACCAAAACCTTATATCTTGACGTAGGAATGTTGAAATCACAAACTGTTTGGTTTCTTGACAAGACTTCAAAATCTAAAACATGTCCAAAATCTTAAGATTTAATACCTTAAGGATAGTTTCATATAGTATTTCGAAATCAACATCAGATTTTTATATACCGACAGTTTGGAATTGGTGCATCTTCTTAAAAACTTTTATGTTTTGGTATGGAAGCCTCGGGATCACAAGACATTTTTCTTGCTATCAATCAAATATTTAAGAGATCCATTCTCATAAATAACTTGGTTTCAAATCTCACTGAATTTGAAACGTTGTGCCAAGCAATCTTTCTTCTTATACTTGTGTTCCCTTTTGATACCTCTCTTTTCTTCCCTTTTTTTTAGGGCAGTGAGTGGCTTTGAAGACCAAAAACCTTGAAGGTTATGCGAACATGAAGACATAGCGAATCCCCAGACTTCAATACAAATTTGTAGCCTCTTAAAGGGCTAGAATTATTTTATTGAAGACACCAATTTACCATAGTGGTTTGCCCCCTTTAAATCAATTAGGATTCAACGTTTAACAAAAGAATGGCATCTCAGCTCGATTTGCAAGTGTTGATTGAATGGATTACATTCCATGGTACTTCATTCTAACAATGATTGGGGGATTATGTATCTTTTGAACTTATACGACTGAACTCAGAATGAAACTTTAAGCTGCCTACGTACCTCGGTGAATAGGATCTAGTCATATCATAATTTAGAATGGGTGATTTTTTTTATTTTTTTTATGTCCTAACTTTTGCCTAGGCCGCCTCTTTCAAGATTTCAACCTAGCGAAATCTCTTTTTTTTGTGGGTCGTACATATTTTAGACTCGTGCAGGCCAGGAGTAAAGGAACATGCAGTTTAGGCTCATGCGTCAAGGAGCGTTGCAACTTCAAGGATAATACTTCTTCAAAAACTTGCCGTTGATAGGGCTGATTCTCATGCCATCTGTATCAACCGGCTTGTAAGCCCCACTTGAATAAGCTTTTTGCACGACATATGGTCCGTCCCATTTTAAAGTGAACTTCCCTATATGTTTATGGAAAGTAATAATGGGTCTTCGTATGGCAAGGACTTGATCTCCTACTTGAAAGGATTTTGGGCGAACTCTTTTATTGAAGGCGTGAGACAATTGAGAATGAAAACATTCAAGACTCTGTTGAGCTTCCAACCTCTTCTCATCAAGAGTGTCCAACTCTGTTAATTGAATTTGGGCATTTTCTTCCTCCATGATCCCTTCTTGAATAGCTAATCATAATGAAGGTATTTAACGCTCGAGTGGCAAGACTGCTTCGACTCCATAAACGAGTGCATAAGGGGTCGCTTGTGTTGGCGTGCGGTTCCCACAGAGCTTCTTCCATATGGTCATGCCAATCTCGTTAGGATTTGGAGACGACTTTCTTTAACAAGTTGCATAGAGTCTTGTTGCATGCCTCGGCTAGACCATTGGCGGCACCATTGTACACAAACAAGTTACGTTGCTTGAGGTCATAGAGATCACAAATCTTGTTCATCAACCTATTATTGAATGGATTGACATTATCCGTTATTATGTAACGAGGAATGACAAAGCGATAAATTATATTTACTCGGATGAAACTTGCAATATTTTCCTTCTGTACTTCCCTAAAAGCAACAGCTTCGCCTCATTTTGAGAAGTAGTCAGTTGCAGCCAAGATGTATAAGTGCCCACCAGAGGATTTTGGCAGTGGTCTAATAACATCCAGTCCCCAAGCATCAAATGGCCAAGATGCAATAGTCGGGTGCAACACTTCGGGAGGCTGATGGATAAAATTTGCATGGAATTAGCAAGACTTGCATCTTCGAGCGTAGTCCAAGTAATATTTTGAAGCCATTTCAATGTTCTTAAACTTTGGTGATTGAAAAGTTGAGATGAGAGGTAGAGATTGTCCCACTGGGCGTGCCAGAACTTGTAGACAATAAATTTGCGTCAAGAAAATAATCTAGACCGAAAAATATTGCGACAATTGTAGTATTTGATTTCAAATAATACAAGTGTACAATCTCTATGGACCCTCTGATTCTTCTTTCCAATAGTAAATAAATTCAAGAGCCTTTGAGCTTAATCTTGATTTTTTCTACGTTCCTGAGCTTGAACTTGGACTTGATTGCTTGAACTTGGACTTGATTGCTTGAAGCTTGAAACTTGTGAAGGAATTTGCAATGTTTGATCCACGAGCTCTTTCTTGCTTCTTGTTATCACTTCTAGTATTTTTTTGAGTTATGAAGACCCTTATTTATAGTTGTGGGAGAGAAAAGTTATGATAAGAACAAACTCTTTCCGACCTATTAAATCGAAGTGTGACAAGGCAGCATTTGATTGGTCAGAACATGTCACTTGCACGCGTGGCACGATTTCATTAGCCTTTTAATGTGACTTAGCATGCCTTATCATTTTGACACGTGGCATGATCCTATTGGCTCTTCCGCTTGACTTGGTATGCCACGTCATATGACACGTGGCATCAAACTGGGGCTCTAGGAAGATGACATCTTGGGCTTAATGAAGTGGGCTCATTACTTTTTCCCAATTAAATGGGCTAGCCCAATGGATTAAGACTTATTTATTTAATTTATATATATTAGATTTATAATTAATTCAATTATATTGGCCCATAATATATATTTAGACCAATATATCTTGAATTTAAAATATAGTCTAAATTATTTTATGAATTTAATTTTATTAAAATTTATATCCCTACACCTATATCAATAAATATAAAATTGTAAAAGATCATATATATTGTTAAATTATTCATGATATGACATGTTATTATTAAGTGTCATTTTGAAGGTAGTTTTAGATTTGATTTGAGTTAAAGTATAGTAATTGTGAATATTGACTATTGATATAATTGATATCAAATCATAATATTTATTAGAATGTGCAAATCTATATTTTAAGAATAGAGAAATCAAAGGAGTACGGACCAACATTATAGTTTCCTATTTAGTCTTTCTTCATTTTTATTTTTTATCTTTACTAAGACAATTAACTAATTAAGTTATAGTTATGTACAATTAACTGGTTATGGTTCTACGCCAAAGATAATTCAAACATAAAACAAGTAATAACTATGTTTACCTATTCTCTGTGAATTTTTTTCATTTTTTATATGGCTTGTCTTTTGCAATATTGTTCTTGTTAAGTAACTCAAATATGGAAAAGATAAGGACTTTTTATATGGTTCGATAAATATAATTACACAGTCATTTATAAAATAAATAAAAAATTAAAAGTGTGAATTCCTAAAATGATGGATGTTTATCCTATTTAGCTAAATGAAAAAATCTTTAAGATTAAAGGATAAATTATTAAATAATAAATTTTTAAACTAATTGTAGTTGTAATTTTACGTATGATTCTTTCACTTAGGACTGGTAAAACGTGGACAAACATAACGTGTTGAAAGTTAGTGCCTTATAATATCTAGATACGTTGTGCATATATAAATTAGAGTTTTAATTTCCACAATAAAATATTTTATAAATTTTAATTTAAATAAAAATCTTATAGAGTTTTGCTATATAATCTAACTTTATTTTTTAATATTTTTTGCAGTAGGTGCATTGAGTATATATTCATAAAGTTCTCACTATCTTTTATTTATTGTATAAATAAATTTTTGTTTTTATTGCTTAATCAAATTACTAAATTGAGCAAACTAATTTTATTGTAAACTTTTTATCCCAACATTAATTAAGATCAAACGTAACATCTTCTATTTCAATGCAAATTCAGCACCAAGGACAGTGGATCCGGGGCTTCACTATGCCAATTGTTTGCTCTACTGCTTTAGAAGTCGAATTCCGAGCCCTCCTCTTAGACCTCCAGCTTGCAACTGACCTACTTCTCCTACCCTTAAAGATTGAAACCGATTCACAACTACTTATCTTCATGATACGCAATGGAAATAATGTATACTCACATCTTAATTTTGATTGCAGGACCTTACTCCATTAGATGCAGCCAGCCCACTTGACCACGTCTACAGGGAGGCAAACGGTGTAGCAGACGCCCTCGCAAAAATATGGTATGCTCCTAACTCCTTCTGAAGGCCAATTGCAGTGGAGTCTCGTATACTTTATGTCTCCCCCACCCTTTACTTTAGATGCTTTCGATAAGGACCTTTTGGACGTCACTGTACCATGATTGGTCCCCTTTGTAATAATGTTACTGTTTAGATTTTAATACAATCGTATCCTGAGAAAAATACACCTGGAAGCAATTTTTAAAAGCTTGGTCAAACGTTAATTGCTTCTCAAAAGGACTTTTTAAATTAATTAGCCAAAGACAAACTGCTTTTCACCAAAAATATTTCTGAAAAAAATACTTTAAAAAAAACACTTATTTTTGCAGCTTGGTCTAACATGCTTTTAAACACTCGCAAAAAAAATGCAAATTCAGTGCTATCATTACTGTTATAGGAAACTACTCATATATGCTAGAGTACAAGAAAAATAAAGTTTTTTTTTATATCCAAATCAAAATTTCAAAGCCATTTTCTTGCTTTTGACTTTTTAAATTAATTTAAGATCTTCCAATTCAATATAAACATAATACTCTGTTATGAGGAAGTACTCATATATCTGCGCTGTAATACAATGAATAACGTTTCCAGATAAGGAAATAAAGTTCTTTCTTAGTTAATCAAAAGTGTCGAAATTTCAAAAGAAAAAGTGTTAAATTCATACTTTGACTCAACGCCCTAAATATTAGTTCCTTTAAATTTTAGAATAATTCTACTACCTAATCAAAGCCTCTTCTAATTTTTTAAACCATTTTTTTTAAGTTCTAAATATTAGGACTTCTTACATAGTTCAAACAAGTAAAGATTTGATAACCAAAATTATAGAATTTTAGAATCCTAAATATTAGGAAAATTATAAATTACAATTTTGTCTTATGTAAAACTCTATTTTTAAAGGGTAAAAAAGGCGAACGACTTTCGGGCTTTTAATATAATGTGTGTATATGTGCGTGTGTGTGTGTATATATATATATTTATATTTGAGATCATTGACTGCAAATGGAAACATCCAAACCAATTCATCAACAACAAAAAAATGAAAACATCCAAATCAGAAAATTAGCACAGCGTGACCCCCAAAAGGGATGGAAAATCTCAAAACTCCATTGTTGGGCCTCAAAAAGTGTTGAAGAAGATAAAATGGATCTTTTTGATTCGGTGTTATTTGACTAAATTGGTGATCGAGTATTGTTTGTGTTGATATTTTGATGCTTTGTTTCAAATTTGAGATCATTTAGAGCAGATTTGGGATGCTTTGATCGAAATTGAAGTTGCAAATTTGAAGAATACTTTGTTAAAACAACCCAAAAAAAGTATGCCAATCCGATGAACTTAGATGAACAACTTAACAGTTAGGTAAATAAAACATAACATCAACTCTATCGACCCAGAAGAGAAATCCTTAAAGAGCAGAAATATGACAATCTGGTAGACTTCAATGAAAAACTTAATAGATATGTATAGTAATAATAATATCTACTCTACCAGATTGATAGAGAAATCCTAAAGAGCAAAAGTATGACAATCGGGTAGACCTCGATGAACAATTTAATCCGATAGAGAAACCTGTGAAGAACTTTTGCGGATCCGAAGTTATCTTCTAAATACCACAAATTCTGAGGATATTCGGCTAAAACCACACCGAAAAAGTCCCTTTTGCATCAATCACCCCATCCAAATCAAACCACAAATGGGCCTCACTACCCCTTCTTTTGATTCTTTGGTTCTTTTCAGGTAGAAATTGCACTGGGCGTCCTATTTGGTCGTCCCCATTTAACCTATACCCATTTTTTTTTAAAATTTTTAACTTGTACCCACTTTTTAAAAAACTTCAGATCCATTTCTCCCTTGCAGCTCCATTTTAGCTTCTGCTTCTTTTGCTTTCCTTCTCTCTTCTACTATCATTTTTTCTTCCTTTGTCCTTGCTGCTGCTTTCTCCGCTGCGTTGCTTACCACTTCCTTTGTCCTTGCTGCTGCTTTCTCCAGTGCGTTGCTTACTTTCTCCTTCACAGAATGCGTCTTCTTCTTTCTTCTTTGCCTTGCGTAGAATACTACAGTTGTTGATGTAGTAAATTGAAGGTTCTGTAGTTTGTTGGGAAATAATTAGTAGTAATTAAATAGAACTATAGCTGAAGTTATGTGAAAAGAGTGTTATTTGGGGTAGTAAACATACATTGAACTAAATAACTTCAGCTCTATAGCTGAAGTTTTTCGGTTACAAAGACAAAAACTTCAGATCTAGAGCTGAAGTTTTCCAGTTACAAAAGAAAAACTCCAGCTTTGAGACTATTTCCTATCCTAAGCAAAGCATGTAAGCTTTTGCTATTATTATTTCATTTATCATCATTAATAAAATTCAAAGATTACAGTAACTATGAAAAAATAAATTATTATTTCGAGTTCACTTTTTCTCCAAGTCTGCCATTTTCTCATATCACCTAACATAAGAATAACTGAATAACAAAAGCAGATGGAACACACACGTGCATTTGAAAACTAATTAGTCTTTATAAAGACTGTTCTAGCTATAAAGGATGGTAAAATTTGATCACTTTTAAAAACTGAGTATTCTCAAATAGACAGTATTACGCACAGCTGTAAGTTGAAGTTTTCCGGTTACAAAGATAAAAATTTCTTCAGCTCTAGAGCTGAAGTTTTCAAGTTACAAAAGAAAAATTTCAGCTCTAGAGCTAAAGTTTTTATTTTATAACTGGCAAACTTCAACTCTACAGCTGAAGTTTTCCGGTTACAAAGACAAAAACTTCAACCTCCTGGTTACAAAACAAAAACTTCAGTTCTTCGCCAGCTATAAAATAAAAACTTCGGCTCTAGAACTGACTTCAGGCCCGGCTATTAAAATGCTGAAGTTTTGCGTGATTGTCTTTGCTACTTCAGCCCCGTGTGCTGAAGTTATGTGAAAAAACGGGTACGCTTGCAATTTTATTTGCAAAGCGGGTACAAGTTAAAACGTAACACAAAAAACAGGTATAGATGCAAATGCCCCTCTTTTCAGTTTAAGAGGTTTCAAGGGGAAAGGCTTAGGCAATATGGTGCGCGCGCGCTTGTATACATACAGCCGTAAACAAGCCTACTACAAAATTAACAAACGTGTACCAATTTACATGTATGTGCGTATCACAGAAAATTTACTATACACCAACTGGTACCAACACATTCAAATGCCTGTCATACGAAAACTGAATCGAAATAGAGAACTTCATGCAATTCATAGAAAGATCAAGCAAAAGCAACTACCCGTATGCTGCCAATATAAACATTTGACATCATTTCGAACTTCATTGTGAATTGTAGAAGCAGAAGATTAATGCCTCATTTAAGGGGATAATTACTTACAGCCATATCCTTCCTCTGTTTTTCCAAATAAGGTGCTGTCCTTAAATACAAATAATGGCTGCTCCATAGCCCAAACTCAAATTTGTGATTTTGTTTCCAGAGACGTATTATATTATTTCGGACAATTGCTCCTTCAGCATCAGGCACTACGCTAAGGTTAAGTGGGTCAACAATAAACAAAGAAGCTAAAAGAAGAGGAAACACTGATAAAATCTGTACAATGATCAGCGTAGCAAAATTCCCTGCACCCCTTACCGGCACGAGCCCTTCCGTTGCAATGAACTGGAAAAACCTGCTCCCCGGAACACTAGTGGGCAAAGAGAAGCTAAAAACTATGTACCAAAACTGCCTTGACTATGATGACGTATAATTGGAGAATGCATCATGACTAAGGCAGAAAACAAAAATTCTTCTACCAAGACTGCCCCAGCCAACTACGTTGAATATCCTTGCAAAATGCTATTAACAATGATGGATGCCATACCATTGTCATTTTGTAAACTTAGCGCATCCCAAGGGTAGATGATGACTTAGGCTGAACATGCCATTAGCACGGATCAGGGAACTTGATTCTGGCAATCACATATTCAGAGACAAGCTAACCATCAACGTTTGTGCTCTCAGCAGCAGCTTTGATTGCCTCAGCAGTCATGAGAGCAACAGCAGCTTTATGGATGGCTAGATCAGCCCTGTAGAGTAACCTCTGGGCCCTCTCCCTCTTAAGTTTAGCCATGTTAAGAGCATGCTGTGCTGCTCCAGAGGCATCATGCAACCTGAACTCATGAAGATCTGAACTGTCAAATTGCTCAATTGCAAGCCCACGAGATCCTTCAGGTTGATGCTTTTGACTAGGCCACTCAGGTAAGCCCATATTCCACCTATGAACCCCATTTCGCTTCACAACAGTTCTCTGATCATATGAAGCAACCATCTGTCGATTACTAAGAGAGTGAAATGACCCCATCTTCTTTGGTTTGTTCCTATAAAACTTTGGCTGATGATTCCAATCTGACACATCTGAGTTCAAGGAAAAAATCCCAGAAGCCTCTCGTGGAGAAAAAACTCGGGGTGACGGATGAAGCATAGGGGAACCATCTGAATATTCATGGCTCTGATACACAACCATCTCATCTCCATGTGGATATCCATTTAATCTTCTCCCTGTGAAGGAAAAAAACATTCTTTTATAAAATCACTATAAAGTAGTTACGTAAGATAAGAACAAAAGAAAAATAATATTTTTAAAACAAAAAGGCATGGATGTTTGCATTGTAGTAAGAAATGTACCAAAGGGATGAAGACCATCTTGATCCCTTGGGACAGCATGACTGTGTCCTGAAACTGAGATTTTTCTATGTGAGCGTTGTTTTGAGCCCTTGTTAGGAACCTCCAGGCCTCGAGGCTTCAAACAAAATGCAGACATAGGTGGTTTCTCCACGGAAGCTGCTTTCTCCTGGCCTACACTGGCAAAGCCAAGATTAGCATTTGACATTGCTTGCTCCCAGTCCTTCAGTTGCTGCTGATACCTCTCCCAAAGGGGGGGCTGAAGAAAAAAGAAAAATAATCAGTAAATTGACTCAGAAAGATCAATCCCATCAAATAGTATTGCAAGCAATACAAATGAAAACTTAAGCATGAAGGAATTTAATAAATATGACCACGAGAAAGATAAGACACATGAAAGGGTATCAATCTGATATAGACAGTTTAGCAACGTAGCGAACATACCAATAAACTTGGCATTCACCCAAGTGAGCAATCAAAGGAGTACTTTTTTATCAGTTAAAGACAGCAAAGAGTCGCTGGGGCAATAAAAAAGCACAGTAAAGACAACAGCACAATTCTTCAAACAATTCCTTTATAAAACTGGGGCACACACATACAAAAGCGACAAACGGGCATAGCATCTCATCTCTCCAATCATCAAAATGTGCCATGTCTCAAATTGGGACATCTTTAAAGATTGAATTTAATGAAGGCATTTCTTAATCGCACATCAGGTAGAGCATATGTTGGCTCTTGCCTTCACAACAGAGTGGGCAAGTTGTTTACTCACAAGAAGCATCTTTAAAAGCAAACTCATAAGGGCCCGTCAGCAAGCACCACCAATGTAGCTGATGCAGTGAAAGGTCATAACAAAGATCAAGACACATCAGCGCAGACATCCCTTGTCAAACACAGATAATCTAAACTTAAGGGAGGACTGATCAAATTGAAAAATCTAAATTGAAGGAAGGAAAGTTACTAGATATTCAATGGGGTGAAAAACTAGGATATGGTTGGTTCACTACAATATTCAAAACCCAGCATTGTCATGAGTCATGACCAACTTCAAACTTAGTCTGATTGATTGCTTCCTCTTAACCTTACAACTGTATACTCTAGAACTACTGATTGCATATAGTTTCGAAGTGCCTATATTTTTAGTCTCTCTTTTTTCCTTCACAGGCTATAACAGCTTTATTGGATAATATACCAAACGTTGATATCATCTCTTTTGAAAAGAAAAAAAGGCAACAGCACCAACAACAATTTCGCCTCAAACTCAATCCCAAGCTAAGTTGGAGTTTGCTCCATGAATCCTCACTATCCATATTACTCCATCTCTAAAACACAAGCATTCAACCAATTTTATTTACACCTAAAGAAAGGTTGATCTTGGTTAATTTATAAAAGCAAACTAATGTTATAATTGAGCCTTCTTACTAGCGATTCTGAAGTTATGGGATTTGGTGAAAACCCACAGGATCCAATGAAATTTTCTACGATCAAAATGGTTCCCCAAAAAGACTTTTTGGTCCACAGAGGGAATTGAGATTTGAGACAAAAGACCCTCCCAATCTTCTTTCCAATAGTCATGGAAGTTTTTCATTTGATGTTAAGAGCTCCAGATCCTAGCTGGTAGCAAGGGTTTAAAATTGATACAAGAGAGGAAGTTGAGGTTTCCCACATATGGTATGCCGATGATACACTGTAAGTAGATAAAGTATTTTAAAATGATTATGTAGCTTTTGAAGCCTTCTCTGGTTACCCATCATGATTTCAGTTAATGCAAACCGTTGCACAAAAGAATATGCCAGATTTTGGGTTACAACGGTGGAGAAATTCCCGATAATTTGTTGGGATTACCATTGCGAGCAAAACAAAAGGATTCTGGTGTTTGGAAGACAGTATCCGGAAAATGTAAATGAAAATTGGATCCTTAGAAAAGACAGTAGTATCTTCAATGGAAACTAACACACTAGTAAACAATGTCTTGCATAAAACGCCTACTTGTTCGATGTCATAGATTCCCATTCCAGGCACAGTGGTGAAGAAGCCAAATAAAATCAGAAATGATTTTTTATGGGTTTTAGGATAAAGAAAAGGAGGAGTTCACCTGATGAAATGGGACAGGAATCAGGGAGAAAAGGAAGGGGCATGGGAGTGATAAACTGAAACTTCAAACCAAAAGCCCGATGCTGAAATGGCATTGGAGAAATAATGAAGAAAAAAATGAATTATAGAAGCAACTTCTCATAACTTAATACAGGAAAGATAATGTAAGATGTAAAAACCAATGACAGCCCCTCATGGCGTAGCAGTGCAGACATAATAGAATCCAAAACTAAAGGTGGGGAATGAGCAAAAAGATCAGGTTTTGGCTTGTCAAAGGCTGAAGGAGATGGGTTTAAAAGATTTAATTCCACAACTTGTGTCTGGTTAATGATAAAACTGCAATGTTGCAGACTGCCTTAAGACTACAGGATGGACTCTTCAGAAGAAATTCCTTTAATTGGGAAATTGAAAGGGCAAATATATTGTTTAATAAATTGGAGACTTTTTCTTGTGACAAGTTTAATATATTGGAGACTGCTGTGCTGGATGCAAATTCTACATCCTGGACAAGCAGTAAAACTGGATTCTTTATGGGTAAAATCAGATCCTAGTTAAGCAAGGAAGGACTTGAAGAACTTGGTCTTGGAAGATAATACAGAAAACCAGTGCCCCTCCAGATTATACTAAGAAATAGGATATAAACACCAGGCGGTATGTCTGTGAACAAGATACAGAGTCAATTACGCATCATCTTCTATACTGAAGACAAAATTGTTGATATGGACAATGTTTCTTAACTATATGGAGGTCAATCGGTGATACCAGGTGAAGCAAAGCAGGCTCTAATAAGGTGGCAGCTAAGTTGCTGTACCCGTGTCGACATGACACTAGTATGGGTGTGGGTATGGGATCCGTACTGGATTTGGTCAAACAACTTTGGATACTTTGACCACGACAGGCGGAAAAATTCGAGACGAGATACAATTTGATCCCCCAAATCAGAACCAAAACTGAGGTAAGTTTGAAGAAATAACATACCTTATCGAGGAAATCAATCATTTACTTATCTACAACTTGAGAATTAAAAAGAAATCCACACTTTACAAGTTATACGTAAGTATTCCACAGAATTTCTTATAATTTAGAGATGTTTTTATATTTTTGAATTATTTTTAGCCGGATCCCTACCACCCGTATCATACTAGGATTCGCATCCTCGAATCTTAGAATTTACATCTCGAAGGATCTGACCTCTAGATCCGCACCCGTTTCGGACACCTGAACTTGTGTCCGAGCAACTTAGGATGGCAGGCAAGCCAGGCACAGAAACTCTGGAAAAAAACACATAAACCATACTGAAAGACCATTCCATCGTGTTTTTCAACCAATATGAACAGAAAGACTGAAAACTTTTCTGATAAACAAAAGGTAAATACCTCACATGTAAAATTTTATGCTTTTTGGTATAGCGAAAACATTGTTGTTGACAGAGAGGACATTTTGCACTTGATAGATTTTTCCTTTTGGGATAAGCGGAATTGATAGACTACTTACACTCAGTGTTATCAAAGGCGAAAAGCGCAAAAAAGCTCTAAGGTCTGTCTGCCATTTTTTAAGCGCGAAGTGAAGATAAAAAGTGGGCATTAATGAAGAAGGCGCAAATAAAATGGAGAAAAACTACAAATACGTATGTGTAGTCCAAGACTAATATCTAGAAGTAGGAATACCAAATATATGGACATAGAAATTGAGGAAAATTTACGATAAAATGAAATCTCAATTGTTTAGTGACGCCTCTTCACAATTACGCTCATTGGCAAGGAAAAGTATGCCTTAGAGCCTTGACGACAACAATGAAGCGCCCGCTAAGCGGGGCAAAGCGCCAACATGATCTGAGCCTTGCTTCAGGGCTGAAGCACGCTTTAAGTGCGCTTTGATAACACTGCGTACACCTATAAAACAGCCAAGCTCAGTGTATTAGATAGTACCTTCTTGGTGCTTCCTTAATAAAATTACCTTACTTTATTAGAAGAAAAAAGAAAGAGATCGATTTAGTTAATACGGGTTGTAGAGGGCATGATTTTTTGGCCTTCAAATTAATTGGTAAGAGTACAATAACACTAACGTCATGATGAGTCATGTGCAATTCAAGGTCTATCCTATAAACAACTGGACATCAACCACTGTACATCATCCAAGAGGACTCAAATTATTGGGCATAATATGATACCCACTTACGATATCTTGATATGTTTACAACCCTTAAATAAGTGTAGAATATATTTCTCCACAGAGGCTTGAGCACCATTAGCGCAAGTGGACCATCTTGCCGAACAAACAAAAGGGACACCACAATTTTAATAATTTGGTGCAGAGACCAAATAAATAAAGAAAGTTGTTATCCCATAAGCAAGTTTGTCCCCTTCCTCCATTTACAGCCAAAAACGCTACCAAAATTGGTCAAGTCTCATAGGTAATAGATCCCAAGACCAAAGATACGGACTCTAACCCCCTAAAAGCTTGTATAAATATAAGCTTGTTTAAATTTATAACAAGACTGCCACTCAAATTATTTGTATAAATGTTTAGCAAATATATTTTCAGCAGCTAATCACAGCTACAAGGTGTAGTAACACAGGATCAGATGCCGGCAATTGATGGTGCCAATATCAATTTATTCATACCTGGAGATGGCGTATTAATGCCATGCCCTTTTTCTGACGCTTAATCCCCCAATGGTCATAAACAGATCTAACGACTTCCATGGACCCGACACCAACCATCAGCTCTTCCAGCTCATCGGGCGTAAAGTGATCACGTTGACGGGCATATGCAACTTTCTCAAACATGTCCATCGTCTTCTCAAACAATTCATCAGATATCTCTTCACATTTACTCCCACCGGAGCAAGATAAATTATTCTTGGACAGCCACTGCTCGTCCTCACTATCCATGTCATATAATATATGTGACGGATCCATGGCCATGTCAACATCACTTTCAACCTGTCGATAGTACTTCGGTGAAGAGCGAATGAAGGAGACTTCTGATGCATAATCTTCAATTTCTTCTATCAAACGAACACCAGGAATAGGAATGTTTTTAACTGAGGCAGCACGTATATTCCTGTTATAACACTCTTCATGCATCTCCTTGAACATCATCCACTGGCTTCGGTCAGGAAACTCCAGAATCCAATCCTTTCCCCCTTTCCACATCATGGCATGTGTAAAGCGATTGGTAGAGCCAGGCTGCAAAATGTTATGAACTTTATATGAATACTTGGTAACCCCAGAAAATTTGACAGCAATTCTCCATTCATTGTGACCCGCAATTTCCAGGACCACCTGTGCTCCAAATTCTCTCCACCCTTTGTCCGGAACAGTGACCAACACATTTGCATCACAAGATAGTAACTCAATATTTCTCTGTGAACCGCTACAATTATCTGCATTCTTCTTCTCACTAGCTCTTCTGATTCTTTTATAAGGAAGAGTTCGTGGGCTGTGATTTCTGTGCATTGAACCCAAATCAAAACCTCCGTATGGCAATGTGTACTGCACCTGCGTTCGAGGTTTCTTTGGCCCATTGCCGAATCCACCACGTGTAAAATTTGTCTTCCCATCAACCAACACAGGTGAAATTTCTCCAAAAGGAGAACTGGAGATGTTTCTGTTACGACACAGCAATCCTCTAGGACCAGAAGGGTTGGGGCTCTGGACCATGCGATCGCTCATACCAGCAATAATGGGACATTGGACCACATTACTATTAACAGTTAGGTTTGGGCTAGAAATCACGCCATCACTTTTATTCAGAGTCAAATGAGATGCCTCGCCCAAGATAATTCCTTTTCCTTCCGATAATCCTTCTACTTGGTCAAATGATGGAATGACAACACTCATCCCCACCAATCCAGAATGGCACCGAGCACTGGACAAGCTGTGAGATATACTGTTAGACTGCCTTCTCCCTGGAGATGCAACAAACTGGTCTAATCCTTGACCAACAGATTCCGATTTGTTTGACACAACAATCACATCAGACGTGCCCAATTCAGAATGTTTGGCAATGAAAGAGCTCTGGGTAATATCTAATTGACAATTTTGAGATGACTTCAATGAAACACGTTCACTCAGCTGTTGTTTAAACGCTAAACTCCCCAGTTTCCGTTCAGCAAATGATGACCCTTCAGTAGCTCCAGTAGATGAAGCTACAATATTCTCAGCGATATCAGAGGACTCCACCCTACTGCCATCCTCTTTAACTGGCTGGCAAGCATTTATAGAATCATAATCCTGAAGGCTAACACAAGCAAAGTTGCGCTCCATGAGTAACCTGAGATGTAGGCATATGAAGAAAGTGGGTGCAGCAGCAAATGATAGAGCAAAAGGAGGAATTCTTCCGAGCTTCATTGCAGAACTAAAAGTAGAACTAGTAAGCCTTGCACTGGAACACTCTGTCGAGGTGCCTGTCGGCAGGCAAGCTGGCACTAACTTCTTCTGCAAGTAAATAAGATATGATCATGATCACCATGGTTAGTTACAAATAACAATGGTGAAACATAGATGGGGATAAGTAAAATCTGGAAAGAGGGAAAAAGGAAACAGCAAAAGAACAAAAATATAGCATACTACCCTACCTGTTGCATTAAGAACAAAAGATATATCAAAAGATGAAGGCTAGAACGAAGAACAAAATAGCAGACCTACACATCGCATTGAGAATGCGAAGTACCTTAAATGAGGAAGGGTCTGCATGAGCATTGAACTGTAATTGCTCACTTCTGCAATCGAGGGACTTGATATTCTCATATGTGCACTCGGAGAGGGGCAGCTGCTTAGCAAGCAAACTACGTTTCTGAAGCTTGGAGTCCAGGTATAACCATTTTGAATTTTTGAGTTTAGAAAAACAGTAAAAAGCAAAAGACTGCTGCTTCCTAGAATCCTGAATAGAAGAGAGCCGAAACCTTACTGAAGTTACAGGTAACTGAAGACTTTCAAACCTCCATGCTTCATCAGCTTGATTGAATAATGTTAGGACAAAGAAAATAAAGGCCATGGCGTGGTTGAGGCAACACTCAAATAAAAGAAACCTGAGTCCAACTGCATTATCAACAAAAAGCATCTCCAAAATAATTTTTGGCCACCTTATCACAATGGCACCATGCTGCAGCAGCAAAACAGTGTGAGACAGCCAAACCTGTTCTGCTTCAAGCAGCAACAAAGGCAATGTGGGTAGACATATTTCAACCCTGAATTGCTTAGCTTCTAGCAATGGCATGTTTAATCTTAGCACCCCTTCATCATTAACTGCAGGCAACAATTTCTCTCTCTCAGGGCCAGGAATGCACATAATACTGGTATTATAGTTCTGCAATCCATCCACAGCTGGTGCAACAGAAACGGTAGATATATCAGCTCCATAAGCTTTGTCAGCTTCATACACAGGTAATAGCCCATCCCTCTTCTTGTGGAAACGCCTTCGAACATAAACAACAGGTTTTCTATCTTTGTAGCTGCTATGACTTCCGACAAAAGAATTCTCAGCCTTGCTAAGATCAATCAGTTTGTCAGGAAACAAAAGATCACAATCTGGCTTGCCTTTACTGTTTTTCAAGGAATCTAAATTCCAGTTCGTGCTCTCAGTTTTGGCATGTAGCGGTGATGAGACAACAGGGGTAGATAACTGAAATGATTTCTGTTTCTTCGACGGCCTGGAAGGAGAAGACTTTACTCGACGAGATGATCGAGCCAACCAAGATATAATGGGCTCTGAGTCCAGACTGTTACCTGGGTGGCTGTCATCATCTACGGTCAAGTCTAATTTTCTTTTGTCAATGGTTTTCTTAACATTTGCAGATTTCCTGACTTTCTTTTTACCAGGAACCTCCCCGGGTAAAAGCAAGAGTTTAAACCGCTCAGTTTCTAGGTTTATCCATTCCTCATCTCGGTCATCATATTTAACATGATGGAGTTTCCTCTCTGGATCATAATCATTCAAAAGACCATAATACCAACTCTCATCCAATGGCCAAAAGACTTTAATCCTTCGGTTCAATACCCAGTAAGCATCCAAATCCTTAGGAAGAACTTCATAGAAATGACGGCGTTTCCTAGAAATACCCCTCGCTTTGAGCTTCTGCCTTGGTCGTAGAACTCTGCTAGCAGTATCAACTGATGCAGATTCTGAACCAGCCAAGGAATTCCCCTCCCGACTAACAAAATCCTGACCAGAAGTGAGTAAAGAAGATAATCGTTCAGCAGATAGTGATGCTGAAGATCTGCTTTTGGAAGAAAAACCTGTACAACTAGGGTCAAATCTCGATGACAGCATCCTTGCTGCATTCTGCTCAAGGTTCTCCTCATCATCATCATCCAAAGAATCTTGACAAAAGCTTCCGAAGTTATCTCCAGATGGTAAACCCCTCTTTACAGATTTTCTACTCGTAGATGACGAATCCTTTCTCTTGTTACGAGTACTCCGGTGCTTTCTAGAAGATGCTTCACCATTATTTACAGCTACATGACCATCTTCCTTAGCATGCCGAATTAAACTCGCCTTATCTTTCTTCTTTTCCCGTGATTCATCAACACTTATCTTTCTCTTTACCTTGACGGTAACACCATTGCCAGCCGAACTACTAGGTAATTTAGAAGTCCCTTCATCACTTTTAGCTTCTCCACCAGAAAAAGCCCGCTTTTTTGGAAGCTGATCTCCCTCAGTCTCCTCAGGTTCACTTTTTAACTTGCCATTGCCGATGACAGATGTCTGAATCCTCGATGATAACTGAGGACCTCGACCACTACTATCAAACTTCCTTCGCCCCACAGAACCACGCGGGCGCTTCGGAATTGGAATAGCATTACCATTACTATCTAAACTAAGAGAAAATCCATTCAACCCATTGCTGTAATTCAACCTTTTCTCCAGCCCAGATGATGATAACTGCGATTCAACTGGTCCCCCACTATCCTCCCCATTCACATGATCCTCATCTGTGTTAGTCCTACTCTTCTTCCCAGATGGCTCAGGCTTGTCCAATGACACCTCTTTTATACTCTTCCTCTTCTTCTTTTTCTTCTTCCTCACATCAATGTCACTGTCCTCAGCAGAAAATTTACCCTTCTTCAAATCCCCAAACTTATACAGTGTCTGCAGATCCAAAGACCTTTGTTTCTTCGAATTCTCGACAGAACCACCACCAGATTTTTCTTCCACACCACTTTCCATCTACAATAATCACTCAATAACCGAACAACAAATAATTCCCCAAATTTCATATTCCATCACACATCATATGTTCACACAAAATACGTATTTCCAGATCTGTTAAGCAGAAATTCACAACAAAATACTGAATTAAAACACAAAAAACTTCACAATTAACAAAAAAAATGGATACATTTCTTCAATTAAATAGATTAAATTCAACATACAGAAATACACGTACCTTTTCCTCGGAATTATAGAACTAGAAACCGAAAATGGCGAAGATCCGCCACATGCAAAGGGTGAAATTCTAGGGCTCCGATCAGAGAAATTGAGGGGGGGAAACTAGTGTGATTTGGTTCGATTGGTAACCCTAACTGATTTTATCTTTTTAATTAAATTTTTGTAAATAATATCGTTTTTCTGAATTTTACCCTTCCTTTTTTTTCCCTAAGGAGAGAAACAAAAGCGAAAGTGAGAGAGGATTTAGGGTTCGTTTTGGTTTTACAATTTTCAGAGAATTTTTTTATTAGAAATATCGTTCAATAAATTCCGCCACGTGACATCCTTTATCTCCGTTTATGACTACATTTAACGGCGAGAGATTTGATTTATTGGCAGGCAATTTGAGATAATATAATGACGTGTTATCTTACGTGGCAAGATCGATGGTGCAGATTAGATGCTCGGTGGCAATTGACGGCTTGGATAAAAGAGTTATTTGGGAAAAGTTCGGTAATTAATTATGGGAGAAAGGGTAGCTTTTCCTTTCTATCTATATATATTATTATTAAAAAAAGAGGAAAAAGACCTCTCCTTTGGCAGCTTAAAAAAAAAACCACATGGCATAATTAGTTATTAAATTAATTATTTAGTTAATAATTAGTTATATATATCTAAAAATAAAAATAATTAAAAAACTATAATATATATGAATATATATAT
>MU667052.1:65710-78902 GCA_026770625.1 Nicotiana glauca | reverse complement strand
AAATATATATATATATATATATATAGTTAGTGAACAAAAAAGTTATTCACTAACTATATAAGTACATGTGATTAATTATTGGGTATATCGTATTGACAAGTAAGATGACAATTGAATTTTATTAAAGTAATATAATCTAATAGGATCAAACAAGTCCGATCATAATTTAATTTAATTAATATTTTTTAATACTGACCGCGCATCACGCGGGTACGACTACTAGTTATGTGTTAAAAAGAAATGGGCATACAATTTATGAACGGAAAAGGGCTAAATATACCCATCTACTTTCAAATATTGTTTACATGTATTTTTCGTTATACTATTGGGTTATCCATACCTCTACCGTCATACTATTGGTTTATCTATATCGCTATTGTCATACTTTGAAATAAAAATACCCATATTTTTGGATGGAGTACCACGTGGCAGCACCATATTAAAACGATCCATTTTTTTAACCCGACCCGTTTTTAAAAACCCCCACAACCCGGGTCCTATTTTTATTTAGGGACGGAAATAGACAGTCAAAAGGGGTTTGATTTTCTTGCTTATGAGGATCAGAGAACCCAAAATCTTGATGTGGGTCTTTCTCTATTTCTCTCTCTTTCTTTTCCTTTTTTTTTTTCTTTTATTACTTTGGCTATCACTTAGCAATTTGATACAGGATCAGAAGGTAACTTGAATGGCACTCAAAATTGTGGTAGAATAATACAAAGATGAAAAAGGGGCATTGGTGCTTTCCAAATGGGTGAATGCATTTGTAGTGCTTACTGCAAGTTCTCTAATGATTTAGCAGTATAGTAGTATTTTTTCTTTAGATTTCATCTGCTTTCATGTTGTTGTAGTTTGAAATATCACTTATGAATATGGAGAAATTGTATCAGTTAGTGTATGGAAGAGAACTGATGTGCGTTGCTTGCTGTTCAAATGCAAAATCTAAAACAATAACAAATGATCGCACTACAACAAATATGACATTTAGCTACGAAACTATTAACTACAATACAAAATTCGTCACTAATTTTTTACTTTTTATGACAAAAATTATAAGTCGTCTTTAAATATATGAACGACATACATTTAGTAACGAAACATAAAATTTCGTCGTAAAGTTTCGTCCACTAAAATATCCCACCAAAAATCGAGTTGGCGCCATTTATTGAGTATTATTAGCCACAAATTTAAAATTATTGATGACAACGACGAACCACTATTTGTCTTAAAATTAGTTAAATTTTGGATACGAAAAATTTTCGTCACAAAAAATATATTGTTACTATAGCGACGAATTAGAATTTGTAGTTAAAGATTTTAAAATTTAGCGATAAAATTTTATAATTAATTGTGACCTTAATTTTTGTCACTAATAGTGCAAACAATTAGTGACAATTAATTTTTTGTCTCTATTTAACTTAAAATTCAATCACAATAATATTTTATCACTAAATATTGGCTACGAAAAAAGTTTGTAGTTAAAAATCATAAACTCATACTTCGTACTTAACTATAAATCTAAGTTTATTCATGCAAGATACATATGCTTAATAGTATTTTAAGACTAATTGTACTTGTGATTGAAACAACCATCTTATAAAAATTATCAAATTCGAGAAATTCATAACCCGCTTTTACTTAAAAAATTTGGGAATACTTTTTTCTACTTTGAGCACAATTCAAAGTTCTTATGGGAAAGCATCAAATTTATTTAATTCCATATCGGGAGACAGACCATTTAATTAATTTGGTTCTTTAGGGCATGTGTAAAAAGTCACGTGTAATTATCTAGCTATGTAATTACTAGAATAATAATTACACACTCAGTATTACATAATACAGTAATTACAATGGCCTATTTGTTTGTCAAAATGTAATAACAATATTATTCTAACAGTTATGTTTGGTTGGACAAGTGTAATTAGATAGTTTAATAATTATTTTTTCATATTAACCTACCGAAATATATTAAATAATAAATAAATAAATAAATAATATCGTAAAGGCAATAAGTATCTTCCAATTAAATAATATTATTGCTCAAATTAATTAATCAAAATTGCAATAAACTGTTTTTTTACTAACTCATTAATGTATGATAAATACATGAACATATAAGAAATTCTACATATTATTTATAATCAGGTATTTAAATTGTATTTAAAAAAATAAAAATATTAGATAATCATATATTGATAAACTAATATCGAAAAAATTATCCGTATCTTGACTACCTTTCAAATAAATAATATCTTAATTTAAAATAATTAATAAAAATTTTAATTATGAATTCAATTTTTTTACCAACTCATACCATGAGTAAAATATGAAATTTATGATTTGTTGCGCTTTCTAGACAACAAAAAAGATAAATATGAGTTTTAAAGGTATATTTTGTCGTAATAATTATTTTATACTAATGAATAGAAAGCAAAATAGTGTCGTAGATTTAATTACTCAAAATCATACTGACCAAGTTATTATTGAGTTAGACAAACATGTTAAATTTTATAATTATACCCAATTACACCCAAATATTTCTAAGTTGCTTTTCAAACACGATTTTATAAAAAAATTATTGTCATAAATCTAACTTTAGATTCCAAAATCAGCGTTCCTTTTTAATTTAAATTCGTCTTACTTAAATTTCAATATTATAAGATAATTTTTGTTTGTTGAGAAAGCGAATGTAAGGTATTCTTTTTAAAAATAATATAAAGGGGTATATATTTATCCTTTATTATTTTTATCAATTTAAAAATAACATATCATATTGGACAAAATTATAATTCTGATTAATATGTTCTTTTTATATTTACATTGGAGACTGTTATTATTAACGAATCCAGAAATTCAAGAAGATGTGCACTATTATGAAGAGGTAGTTCTTGGATATGAGTTTTACGGGTTCAATTTTTATATTTTTAACACCGAATCCATCATTTTTTTGGAACTATAGATTTAAAATTATTTTGTCTAAATATTTTTTTACGATTTAGATATATCTATACTTCGTGCGAAAAACTTGGGATCAGTCACAATTTATTACATGATTATATGTTTTATCCTCTACTGTTACTAGTTTTATATACACATTTAATTTAATTATATAAAATTTTATGGTGACAAATTAGAAAATAAAAATTTAATATGTCCTTGAAAATTTAAAAGAATAAACCAGAGAGAATGAAAGAAAGAAAGAAAAATAAAAGGTACTTAGTTAAAATGCAAGAAGGGACATCATACAAGGAAATTGAGAGATCAAACCCACAATCAAGAACGAATAATAAATCAAGATTTAAGGAATACGAGTAAAAATAATATGCTAATTGAATTCAAGATTATCGTTCGTGGAAACCATATAGATTCAAAATCAAGTTTAAAGGTTCTTAAAATTATTTCACATTCTTCAAAAAGAAGAGCTGGAGGAATCATAGAAATTATAATATTTAAAATAAAATACTAATCATTTTTATAATATTCGTGGTCTTAATTATTTTCTTAGCGCAAATTTATTGGCCATTACTAATTATATTAAAATTATGATGGAAAATACATAGCTAATCCATTGCAATAAATAAAATATTTATCTTGCACAGCTTTTACAACAAAAATTTGAATTGTTTTCTCAAATTATCTGACCATAATTCCATCGCTATATTAATGTGAGAACAATTTTTCTCAATCTAATCTATTTAAAGATTCTTCAATATCAATGTCACGCTCCAAATTAAGTAGACGTAACTGGTACTCAATGCATTAAACTAACTTTATTTTTGGTACTCCCATTTATGAGATTATTTTAGTTACGTTATTAAACCTGTAATTAAGCTATTTTATATTTGACTTTAACTAATTTTTCTTTTTTGCCTTCTTTTGTGGTGCATAATATTTGATTTTTTCAAATATCAAGAAAAAATTAATTATTTTATTTCAAAATTTTCTTTGGAGTAAAGAGCCTAGAAATATTTGTTATATTTCAATGAAGAAACTAAGGCTAATATGGTCAATTTTATTGTTAGATAATGCTAAAAAATGAATTTGTTAGTATACGTGAAAATATTTAAAAAATAAATTTAAGTGGACAGGAGGAAGTATATAAATTTTTGGGACTTTAAAATTAATATCTACAAATAGCTGCATATTTAAGCTTGGTCAAGTGCATATATAATACATAATATCAATCATACAAAATTTAGTTTTCAATGTTTTAAAAGGCGGGGGCGTGAGGCGATGCGTTTTACCTCTGACGAGGCGAGGCGTAAGCCCTGAAACATGAGGCGTAAGTCCCACGGATCTTTAAATTGTACTAATTTCAAGAATTTTAAGATAGTATAAAATAAAAAATAATTATAAAGATTACATTTAAATCATAAAATTATAACAAATAATCTATTTAAAATATTTATTAATTATAATTCAACTATGAATAATACCAAAAGTATAACATGTATCATAAGATGTAAATTAGCTGCAACATCTTTACAACTCAAACATCAAAAGCAATGTATTCGATACAAAATCTTATACGCATCTCTTAAGGAGTAATGAATCTTGAAAGAATTTCGATAATATAATTTGATATTTTCTTAAAATACTCCTTTCATTTAATGTGCTTTCTATTTGAAAGAGAATGTATATAAAAACATAATTCACAATTTAAATATGATTCTCTTGCATCATTTATTTTTAAGTTTTAACAAGTTAATAAAGTGATAAATAATTTATCATACAATAACATGATAACTAATTATTTGTATATAGTTACTAGCTAATACTGAGCTATTAAATTAATATGTATTGTATCTCGTATACGTGAAAAAAATAATATTTAGAAAAATAATTATAAAAAACATTATGCACTATAATATAATAAAAGTTAATAAATAAATACTTTTTAAATGAAAGATTTATTTAAAATTAACTATCATAGCAGTCTTGGTGGATAAAGTGCAATAATTTTTTATTTTAGTTAAGACATAAAAGACTCTCAACTTAATGATTTATGATTAGGAAAAAAGTAATTTTGAATAGCCAACGATTTATTAAGAAAATTTGAGGATTTACAAGGTTAGTTACAAGCAATTGCATAAAGTTAGGCGAGCCCAATACGCTAGGCGTTGAGCGTGTCCGGGACATAAGCCCCGATGACCGAGGCATAAGTCTCACGGAACTAAGCCCCGCACATAAGCCCAGGGGCATTTTACAAGTGCTCCGTCCCAGGGCGAGCTCTAGGCGAGTCTCAATTCTGCCTTTTAAAACAGAGGTTTTCAACGTGCTCACATTTTGTCCGAATAAAATAAGTAAAAAAATGTTTAATTAATTCATATACCAAAAGACAAAGTTAGAATATAATCTCAATATTTAAGTGTGACGACCCGGCCCGTTGTCAGGTGAGTTACCGCCCCGTTTTCCTCATTTTCTGCTTCTTTATGTTTCATTATAAGAATCTTGGGTGAATGAGTCGAATTGGATTGGTTTTGGAAGGAAATGAGATACTTAATCTCTTTCAGGAAAGGTTGTTTTGTAAAAAATCAACCGGACGTTGACTTATGAGTTAGAAGGCTCATGTGTGATTTTCGGCGATTCGATTAGCCTCAGGGGATGATTTGTGACTTAGGAGCGTGATCGGAATTAGTTTTAGAGGTCCGGTGTAGAATTAGGCTTGAATTAGCGAAGTTAGTATTTTGGCGAATTCCGGTTGATAGGTGAGATTTTGATCCGAGGGTCGGAATGAGATTTCGAGAGTTGTTGTAGCTTCGTTAGGTGATTTGGGATGTGTGTGCAAAATTTCAAGTCATTCGGAGGTGTTTTGGTTAGATTTTTGATCAAATACGTATTTCGGAAGTTTTGAAGAAACTTAGGCTTGAATCCGGTGAGAATCGATGATTTTAGGGTTGTTTGATGTGTTTTGATGATTGGAGCAAGCTTGAATGATATTTTAGGATGGGTTGGAAATTTTGGTTGAGGTCTCGCGGGCCTCGGGGTGATTTCGGATGGCCATCGGGATAAATTTGGACTTGTTGCATTTCTGAAGATTTGCTAGTATCTGGTATTTTTGCATATGTGGAAAAGGGACCGCAGATGCGGTTCCGCAGATGCTGTAGGAAGTCGCAAGTGCGAATTCTTGGTCATGGGAAGACTTCTGCAGAAGCGGATGGTGGTCTGCATATGCGGCGTCCGCAGAAGCGGATATGGACCGCATAAGTGGTCCTGCGCGCAATAGTGTAGTTCCGCAAAAGCGGAAGAAATACCACAGAAGTGGTGACCGCATAAGTGGTAAAGGTATCGCAGAAGCATAAATGAAGTCTGGGCAGAAGAATTTTAAAATAACATTTCATCCGCAAGCTTAGGGTATTTTCCACTATTTTAGAGCAACCTTAAGTGCTTTTGGATGGGAATTGAAGGTGACTTCGACTGAGTGTGATTGGAGGTGAGTTCTATGACATAAATACATGATTTAATGAAAAAATTAACCTAGTATGAAAATTCATCAAAAAGGGGGAAAAGTTAGGGCTTGGAATTTGATATTTCAAAGTGGGATTTGATGGGTCATTTGGGCTCAGATTTGGGAGTTTTTGGTATGTATAGACTCGTTGCGAGATAAGAAATCTAATAATATTAAATTTTCTGATGTTCAAGAAGTGGGCCCGGGGCTCGGGGTTTGCAAATTTCGTGAATTTCGATATTTTTCGAGTCTTTTCGATTGGGTTATGTTCCCTTAGCCGATTGTAACGTATTCGTTGTGGTTTTGATCAGATTCGATGTGCGAGGAGGTCGATTTGCGAGGCAAGGGCATAGCGAGCTAGTATTTTGGCCGGCTTGAGGTGAGTAATGATAGTAAATGATATCCTAAGGGTTTGAAACCCCGGATTTGCACAACGTAGTGCTATGTTGAGGTGAAACACGCGCCTTATGACGAGCGCGGGGTTATTTACCATTGGGGATTGTGACTTGGTCCATCCCGTTTGATATTTTACCGCGTATTTAACTGAGATATGTTTGTTATCAACATGATTTGGGCTTCTTGCCATATTTTGGGCTTCATGCCGACTACTTGAGTCCTTCGTGGATTTTTATCACTCTTTCCTCACTATTTGATATATTACTTGAACTCAGTCTTGTTGATTACACTGTTTTACAAACTCAGCTACTTTAATTGAATTTTTGAGACTTAATTGATATTTCCACTGCTGTTTGAGATACATTTATATGCCATGAGGTGGCTGGAGTGACGTGAGGAGGCTTTCAGGCCTTATGAGTGATGTGAGAAGGCTTTCAGGCCTTGTGAGTGATGTGAGAAGGCTTTCAGGCCTTGAGTGTAATGTGAGGAGGCTTTCAGACCTTGAGTGTGATGTGAGGAGGCTTTCAGGCCTCGAGTGTGATGTGAGAAGGCTTTCAGGCCTTATGTTGATATAGTGCTTGGGCCGTAAGGGGCCCCTCCGGAGTCTGCACACCCACAATGAGCGCGGGTACCCATGTGATATGAGAGTGAGCCCGAGGGGCTGATATTATGCCGAGTGATGAGCTCGAGGGGCTGATACTGTTCTGAGCGATTGATACTGGGCCCGAGGGGCAGATTTCTACTATCTATTTACTTGTTGTTTTACCTGATTTATCGGTTTTTAAAAGGAGATTTCATCTGACTCTTTACTGTTTACTGCCTGATATAGAATGGCTTTGTGCAGTTATGTGTTTTCATGCCTTCGGTTGTTATTTATTATTATTACTTACTGGGCCGGAGTACTCACATTACTCCCTGCACAATGTGTGCAGATACAAGCATAGAGGAGTCTGCACCTGAGCTCTGATTCTTTCCAGACCAGGCATCGTGTTGGAGTGGCGAGGTAGTTGTTGACGTCCGCAGCCCCTTGTTTCCCCTATTTTATATCTTTTGGGTTCCTTTAGACTGTTGTATTAGATTTCATATTATGTAGACTCATTACAAACTCTGTAGTAGCTCATGACTTGTGACACCCCGGTTTGGGCTATGTCGGGATGGTTTCCCTCGTTATTATTGCTATTTCCGCATTATTTGCTATATTAAGCATGTGTTAGAATTGTTATTGTTAATTAATTGCTTTAAAAGAGGTGTTGGCGTTGTTCTGGCTGGCCTTGTCTTCACGAGAGGCGCCATCACGACCGGATTTGGGATTGGGTCGTGAAAAGTTGGTATCAGAACCTAGGTTACTAGGTCTCGCGAGTCATGAGCTGGTTTAGTAGAGTCTCATGGATCGGTACAGAGATGTCTGTACTTATCCTCCAGAGGCTGCAGAACTTTTAGAAAAGCTTCACATTCTTGAAATTCTGTCAGGCGAACTTGTTGATTCGAGTACTAAACTTCTCTTTTTCTATTCTCTCACAGATGGTGAGAACACGAGCTACCGGACGTGACGGACGACCACCAGTACCACCCACTGAGGCCACTAGAGGCCGTGGACGCGGTCGTGGTCATGGCATAGGTAGAGCAGAAGGGGCAGCACCTGTGGATCCTCTAGTTGCCCCAATTTAGGACTAGGCTCCAGCAGCACCAGTTCAGGCACCAGCTATGCCCATTATGATTCCAGGTCTTCAGGAGACTTTGGCTCATATTTTGACAGTTTGCACTAGCCTGGCTCAGGAAGTTTTAGCCACCACAGCAACAGCTACTTTGCAGGCTGGGGGAGGCAATCAGACCCCCGCTGCTCGCACACCGAGCAGGTAGTGCAAGGATTACAGACTCCAGAGGCACCTCCAGCTCAGCCAGTTGCACCATTGCATGAGTTCAGGGTTCCAGCTATGCTCGAGGATGAGCAGCGTCGCCTCGAGAGGTTTGGTAGACTCCAGCCTCCGACATTCAGTGGTGTTGAGGGCGAGGATGCCCGGGGTTTTCTTGATAGATGTCAGCGTATGCTCCGTACAGCGGGATCCTTGAGTCTAGTGGTATGGTATTCACCACCTTTCAGTTTACTGGGGCTACCTTCACTTGGTAGGAGGCGTATGAGAGGCGTAAGCCGGATGGTGCAACACCTTTGACTTGGTAGGAGTTCTCCACTTTCTTCTTGGAGAAATATGTACCGTAGTCCCGCAGAGAGGAGCTGCGCAGGCAGTTTGAGTGGCTACGACAGGGAGATATGACTGTGTCTCAGTATAAGATGAGGTTTTCAAAGTTGGCTCGTCATGCCGTCTGGATGGTTTTGTTGATGGCCTTAACTACCATTTCCGTGTTCTTATGACTAGAGAGAGTATTGGGTGCTTCATTCGAGGAGGTGGTTGATATAGCTCGAGAGATTGAGGCGGTTCCCTGTCAAGATTGAGAGGAAAGGGAGGCTAAGAGGCCTCGAGGTTCCGGCAGTTACAGTGGCACTCCTTCGAGGGGCCAATTCCAGCAGGGTAGGGGTCATTCTTTCAAGACCGCTCAGTCGGCCCGTCCTGAGTATCGTGGAGCATCTTTAGGTCGTGGTTATCATGGTTCTTAGCAGAGTCAGCCTTCACTCAGCGCTCTTCCAGCACAGAGTTCATCTCGTGCCCCGTCTGTTCAGGGTTCTTCAAGGCCGAGTGCGTTAGCTAGTCACTCCAGCGCGAGGGTTTCCCTTTAGTCCCATTCTCCAGCACCCTGGAGTTATTATGAGTGCGAAGAGTTTGGGCATATGTGGAAGCAATGTCCTCGTCGTGCTGCTAGCTCATCTTAGCAGAGGGGTCAGCCCTCGTCTTCTGGTCCAGTTTCTTCAGCACCTGCCCCACCAGCTAAGGGTGAGGGTCAGATGCTATTCGATCAGGTGGTGGTCAGGCTCGCTTTTATGCTCTTCAGGGCTGGACAGGTGCTATTGCTTCAGATTCTGTCATTACAGGCAGTCTACCACAGGGATGCCTCAGTCTTATTTGATCCCGGTTCCACCTATTCTTATGTGTCCTCATATTTTGCCCATCATTTGGGTACGTTCCAAGGGTGTCTTGCTTTACCTGTTCATGTATCTACCCCGGTGGGCTATACTATTATTGTAGACCATGTGTATCGGGCATGTTTGGTGACTATTAGGGGTCTGGAGACCGGAGTTGATCTATTGCTATTGAGCATGGTGGATTTTGATGTTATTTTGGGCATGGACTGGTTATCTCTGTGTCATGCTAAGACAGTCACTTTGGCTATACCAGGTGTACCGATGATCGAGTGGCGTGGTATGACTGACTATGTTCCTAGCAGGGTGATCTCATTCTTAAAGGCCCAACGTATGGTTGGGAAGGGTTGCCTTTCATATTTGGCGTTTGTGAGGGATGTTGGAGCCGAGACTCCTAGCATTGATTCTCGTCCCAGTTGTGAGGGAGTTTCCTGATGTATTTCCTGCAATCCCGCCGGGCATTCCACCGGATAGGGATATTGATTTTGGTGTTGACCTGGTGCCGGGCACTCAGCCTATTTCCATTCCACTATATCGTATGGCACCAGTGGAGTTGAAAGAATTGAAGGATCAGCTTCAGGAACTCCTAGATAAGGGGTTCATTCGGCCTAGTGTGTCACTGTGGGGTGCATCGGTTCTATTTGTGAAGAAGAAGGATGGCACCATGAGAATGTGCATTGACTACAAGCAATTGAACAAAGTAACAGTGAAGAACAAGTATCCTCTGCCTCGCATTGATGATTTATTTGACCAACTTCAGGGAGCGAGAGTGTTCTCCGAGATTGATCTCCGTTCGGGCTATCACCAGTTGAAGATCAGGGATTCAAATATTATGAAGATTGCTTTCAGGACTAGATATGGGCACTATGAGTTTCTTGTCATGTCTTTCGGGCTGACCAATGTCCCAGCAACGTTCATGCATTTGATGAACAGTGTATTTCGGCCGTATCTAGATTCATTCATTATTGTTTTCATTGATGAATTCTGGTGTACTCGCGTAGTCAGGAGGAGCACGAGCAGCACTTGCGATTTGTATTGCAAAGATTGAGGGAGGAGAAGCTTTATGCAAAGTTCTCCAAGTGTGAGTTTTGGCTCCGTTCAGTGGCCTTCTTGGAACATATGGTGTCCAGCGAGGGTATTTAGGTCGACCCGAAGAAGATAGAGGCGGTTCAGAGTTGGCCTAGACCGACCTCAGCCACAGAGATTCGTAGTTTCCTTGGTTTGGCAGGTTATTATCGTCGATTTGTACAGGGATTTTCCTTTATTGCATCGCCCTTGACCAAGTTGACTCAGAAGGGTGCTCCATTTGTATGGTCATATGAGAGCTTTCAGAAGCTCAAGACAGCCTTGACCACGACTCAAGTATTGGTTTTTCCCTCAGCTTCAGGTTCTCATACTGTGTATCATGATGCTTCGAGAGTTGGGATCGGATGTGTATTGATGCAGGATGGTAGAGTTATTGCTTATGCTTCTCGTCAGCTGAAGCCCCACGAGAAGAACTACCCAGTACATGATTTGGAGTTGGCTGCTATAGTTCATGCTTTGAAGATTTGGAGGCACTACTTGTATGGTGTATCTTATGAGGTATTCACCGATCATCCTAGTCTTCAGCATTTGTTCAAACAAAATGACCTTAATTTGAGGCAGTGGAGGTGGCTAGAGTTACTTAAGGACTATGATATTATCATTCTGTATCACCCGGGGAAGGCCAATGTGGTGGCCGATGCTTTGAGCCGAAAGGCAGTTAGCATGGGGAGCTTGGCGTACATTCCTGTTAGGGAAAGTCCCTTTGCAGTTGATGTTCAGGCTCTGGCCAATCGGTTGGTGAGACTAGATATTTTGGAGCCAGTCGGGTGTTGGCTTGTGTGGTTTCTCAGTCTTCTTTATATGATCGCATCAGAGAGTGCCAGTATGATGACCTGCATTTTCTTGTCCTTAAGGACATGGTCCAGCATGATGATACCAGAGACGTGACCATTGGTGAGGATGGTGTGTTGAGGATGCAAGGCCGGATTTGTGTGCTCAATGTGGATGGGCTTCGGGAGTTGATATTAGAGGAAGCCCATAGCTCGCAGTATTCTATTCATCCGGGTGTCGCGAACATGTATCAGGACTTAAGGCAGCACTATTGGTGGAGGAGAATGAAGAAAGATGTTATAGGATTTATGGCTCGGTGTCTCAACTGTCGGCAGGTAAAATATGAGCATCAGAGACTGGGTGGCGTACTTCAGCGGATGATCATTCCCGAGTGGAATTGGGAGAGAGTCACTATGGATTTTGTGAGTGGTCTTCCTCGGATTTTGAAGAAGTTCGATTCGATTTGGGTGATTGTGGATCGGCTGACCAAGTCCGCACACTTCATTCTGGTATGTACTACCTATTCTTCAGAGCGGCTGGCAGGGATCTTTATCCGGGAGATTGTTCGATTACATGGTGTTTCAGTGTCTATTATCTCGGATAAAGGTACTCAGTTCGGAGTCTGCACACCCACAGTGAACGCGGGTACCCATGTGATATGAGAGTGAGCCCGAGGGGCTGATATTATGCGGAGTGACAGATACTGAGCCCGAGGGGCTGATACTGTTATGAGCGATTGATACTGGTCCCGAGGGGCAGATTTCTACTATCTATTTACTTGTTGTTTTACCTAATTTACCGATTTTTAAAAGGAGATTTCATCTGACTCTTTACTGTTTTACTGTATTACTGCCTGATATAGAATTGCTTTGTGCAGTTATGTGTTTTCATGCATTCAGTTATTATTTATTATTATTACTCACTGGGTCGGAGTACCCACATTACTCCCTGCACCATGTGTGCATATACAGACATAAAGGAGTCTGTACCTGAGCGTTGATTCTTTCCAGACAAGGCAGCGAGTTGGAGTGATGAGGTAGCTGTTGACCTCTGCAACCCCTTGTTTCCCCTATTTTATATCTTTTGGGTTCCTTCAGACTATTGTATCAGATTTCATATTCCGTAGACTCATTACAAATTCTGTAGTAGCTCATGACTTGTGACACCCTGGTTTGGGCTGTGTCGGGATGGTTTTCCTCGTTATTATCACTATTTCCGCATTATTTGCTATATTAAGTATGTGTTAGAATTGTTATTTGATCGCAGCAGACTCATCCTTAGGAAGAGTGGCCGCTAATACTTTTACCCAATAGTGGTATCGGGGTCAATTTCCACAGGGAGCTAGACGAGGGAGTTGAGTCTTTATTAAGTCTAGAGATGTGTTTTGGCTTCTAATTGTACTTCTACCATTTTTGGGTTTTTATATTTATCAACTACAATTTAACAACTACTAATTAGAA
>MU667052.1:46733-59600 GCA_026770625.1 Nicotiana glauca | reverse complement strand
AACAATCACACCCATTAATTACCCACACTAGGGTTGAGCCACAACCCTAGCTAATAGGTTTAGCTAGACATGAGAGGAGCAGAAATTGAAGAAATAGTAGATGAAATCAACATATTAATTAACTACAATGATAATCTACAAGAATTCACGATAAAACAAAATTAAATTGCCCAAAATAGGCTTAGACTTGAGTCTCACGAGTGCAACAGCTATCTCTCATACGAAACTTAACCTAAAATTGGTAAAATATTCTATTTATACTAGGCTAGAAAAACTGGACAAAAATTCCCCTGCGGGGCTGGCGCGGCCGCGTAGGGTCTTGGTCTTCAATTTCTTCATTCTGAAGCTGGGGATGCGGACCGCGCAAAAAGGTAGCGCGGCCGCGCTGACTGAGGAGCGCGGACCGCGCAAAAATGGGGCGCGACCGCATGGAGAAATTGGCCAAAATGACAAGTCTCTGAATCTCACCCACGCGGACCACACTGTTTTGGTACGCGGCCGCATGGGTTTGCCTTTGCATGTTGTGGCCTTCTGAATCTCCTCAGGTGCGGACCGCGTCAGGGTGAGCGCGGACCGCGTAGGTCACAAGTAAAAATCCCAACTCTCTGAACCTCTAACGCGGCCGCGTGGCAAATCAATGCGGTCCGCGCTGGGTCTGTTTGATCCTCACTTTGCTTGACTTTCACACTTGGTAGATTTCACTCCTTTTCGAGCCGATCTGTGACAATTGTCATCTTGTCATTCAAACCTACAATCAAGTGCAACTTGTCAGCATTTTGGGACTAATTTATGTCAATTCACGCACAAAGCTTAGGTAAGAATGGGTATAAAACGTGTAAAAATCATAGTTATCAACTCCCCCAAACTTAAACCTTTGCTTGTCCTCAAGCAAATAAAACAAGACCTACCCCTCATAGGAAAACAACCAGTTAAATTCTGCCTATCCTAAAGTAACCTCGACAAGCATCAATTGGGACTAACAGTTGCCCTCAATGCGAATGCATCATTAACACATTTAAGCTTTTGAAAATTTGTGGATCAAGTGTGACACAAGAGCATCAAGAGTTAACACATATTTATCAAAGAACTTTTCTCAATTACTTTGGTCATTGTGGAACCCAAACTCGCACATCCTCAACTTTCCCTAAGTTAACCTCACCTTTTAGAGTATTGATGCACAAACCGAGGTGGATGGAATCTCACTCATCTCTCTCAAAGAAAAGGCCATAAGTCCGGCTCTAAATACCATTTGCTTGCCCCTCATGTAAGTATCCACTAATATAGGCTTCCCTCAACTCAAGATAATGTAGGGCTTTTGAGGAGTCATTGTGAAGGCTTTTGGGTAAAGGTAGGACATGTGTTTGTACAATTAGGTTCAATATTCCCTTAAGCACTTCTTTTGATTCATTTTGGCATACTTTCTTGACTCATTTGAGTAGTTCACTTCTTTCAAGGGGTTAGAGAGACACATTGTCACTCTTTCTTTTGCAATTCAAACATTTCTCCTTTTTGTCTACCTTTTTCAAAAAAAATTTCACTTTTTGTTGTCCTTGAATTCCCTTTTTTTGTTCTTATTCACTTTTGTCTTTCTTTTTGACTTTTTTTTTTCTTTTTCATTGCCTTCATTTTCTTGTTGCTTTTGTGCCTTTTTACCATATTGATACCTTTCTTGTCTCTCTCCCCAAACATAGACATTTGCCATTACTCAAGGGAAGATTTGGGTGGCAAGTGGTTTCATTAAAAACGGGTATAGGCTTGTAGCTTTGGTGCATGAAAGAAGAAGGTTTAAGGCTCAAAAGGGGTGAACTAGGGCTCATTTCATTGGTAGGTCATGGGAATTGTTCAAATTTGGTAGTTTGGATCAAGGAGGGCCTATAATCACTTCTCAAGTCAAGTTTTACCTATGATTTCGCCTCAACAAACATTCAGGGCAAGTTCTAGACCATTGGCTCGGTACTTAGGCTTACAATCCAAATCCTCACCACACACTCAAGGATCGCTAAAGACGGAGTCGAGGGCCCATAACAACCTTAGTTACGATTCAAGCATACAATGGCCCACATTGACCACATGATGATTGTTTGGTCAACATAAGAGTCGCAAGGCCACGACTTTCACCATCCTAAACACAACATCATGTCTTTGACCATGGGATCAAAGGCAAGTGTGTTAGGCCCAAGTGAAGCTTTGCGTGAGGTACCCTAAACTTGAAAATCAAAAAGAAAAATCAAAAACAGACTCAAACCCTGAAGAAGGTTGTCACGCCATATATCATTGGGAAGAGCCACCCGGTTCGCACAACACTCTACCCTTGGAAAGAACCATGGAATTAAGAAAACCAAGGGCTTATTGCAAACGTCAAAACAAAACACAAAGGCTGCGAGCCTAACTTTGCAACTAAAACGAAAATTTTTAACAAAAATCGAAAACTAAGAAAGTTAAAATGAAAAACCGAATGAATATGTACAAAGGGGAAGTAGAATATACAACTGGGGATAATGAATATATACATAAAGTTGAAAAACATCCAAAATGAAAAGTTATATACAAACCATCTATCAACTACGAATGTGTTAAAAGCAAAGGGAATATATACATTCATCCAATGTATCAGGATCAAAATAGTAAGGCGCACCCCTATGAATAAAAGCTGGCATTTTCCCCAATGCCAACTACCAAAATAAGCTCAACAAAACCTAGACAAAGGATATAGAAAAGGCCCCTCAAGCCTGCTCCACATGCATGGTATCTCCTGTCGTCCCCGGATCCTCTGTAGTAGACGGGACCTCAGACTGGTCTCCGACCTGCTGCTGCTGGGACATGGGCCGGATCAGGGGCAGGCTGAACCACTGGTGGGGCACTGGATGAACCCTCCTGAACCTGGTCCACCTTTATCATAACTCCCTCAGTGCTAGAGAGTTTCCTCTTCTTCCTCAGCCTAGGAGTCTCCTCCTGTTGTGGCTGAACTGGTGCTGGATCTACAGCTGGGTCCTTAAGGAGTAAGTCAAGTGGCATCTGATCTGCTAGAAGCTTATCCACATCCTCCCTCAACTTTGTCACTGACTCCTTTGAAGCCTTTTGCTTCCTTAGCTTCCTGTGCTCCCGAGCCAGTTTTCCCAATGTTGTACTGTGTGACCCAACTGCCTTAGTCAAGGCATCCTGCGTCGCCATCATCTTTTCCTGGTTGTCCAAGATCTTCTTCAGTGTCTCCTCAATGGAAGGAGAGATCTCAACTGTGGCAGGAGCGGACTGTGCCTGGACTACAGTGGCCAAGTCTGACAACTTGGATGTCGCAGATGACATCTAGTTGTTCAAACTGGCTAGAGACTGAGCAAGCTGGTGGGCAGTGAATCGGTGAGTCTTCGATGACGGGAAATTCGGGTCCGCTGAAGTAGATGGACCAGCAATAGTAGAAGGACCCGGAGGCAATGTCTCACCGGTAGCAGGGATGGTGGAAGGCTCAGTGGGCTGCTCAATAACCGCTGGCTCCTCAGACTGGCCAGTTGCGGTGGAGGTGGATGCTTGAGGCTTTTTGGACCTCTCTGGGTTGTCGGGACCCAACTGACTGTACCATGAGTAGGGGGCCACCGGATCTACCTTGACATCATACTTCTTCTTCTTCACTTCCAATTCTCTAAAGTACAGGGAAATAGTGTTTGGGAAGGGATAGTTGGTATTAGTCTCTTGGCCGACCGTAGAAATCACCCGGGACATGATGTTGCCCACATTGAGAGGAAACCCGGCCATAATAGATGCCACCAAAACTGCACGGGCAACAGGAACTGTGTGATCATGGGTGGTGGGGTCAAGCCTGCTACACACAAAAGTCAACCAACCTTTGGCTTCAAAGTTGAATGTGTTTCTCAGAATCTTCTCCCCCGCTTGTAACTAAACTGGGACTATGCCCGGGGCTGCCAAGTGTTGTGCCAACCCAGGACGAACCTCTTATTTCATTGCCAGCTTTTCTAAGTACTGGGTTTCGTCCTCTTCATTGAACCCCAAAAATTCATTCAGGGATTTCCCATCGAACACTTTGTCCCTCGCTTGAGTCGCTTTTGAGTCCCTCACTATATGATGAACATAACAGTAAAACTCTTTCACCATATGTTCATTTGCGACTATGCAACACTCCTTGAAGAAACCCCAACCCTCTCTAGTACGGAATTGAGCTTGCACATGGAGGTTGAGATGAACAAGGTCAGAATCAATAAACTGCCTCTCCGGAATCAATTTCCTCTTGGTCCACCACTCTCGAAATATGTGGAAGGCTATTTCGCTCACAAATCTATAAGCCCATGCTTTCGGCTTCCTAGTTCTGTCAACACCTCCAAATTGGGGCTCACCCCCTCACCGTATCCTCCGCTCTCCCCGGATAGTGAAGCTGTGGGGGAGGTGGAGTATTCTTCAGCACTCTTAGCTACGGACTCATCAGACGAGTCCGAAACTATATTTACCAGCCTTTTTGAGGTGGGCGAGGCTGATGGGGAGTCATGCAACTGAAGTGAGATAGACATGTGAGTTGGAGCGGACTCTGAAGTGATGCTCCTTGAGGGTGCGTACTCACTCCCCGAAGAGTGGGAAACAGCTCTATCAGCTTCCCGTATTGTCTTGCGGGTCTTCTTTATATTCTCCCGAGCCTGGGGAGTGAGTTTAACAAGCCGCTTCCCTTTTCCCCTGCGGGAGGAACCACCCCTTCCGGGTTGTTGTTATTCTTTTCCGCCTCTTTTCTTAACCATTATCTGCAGCGGAAAGTTTAACCTTGTTAGTTGAAGCACATGCAGTGAGTTGGATGAAACTGTAATGCACAGTGTATGATCAACGCTGCAAAATAGAAGGGGCGCGGACCGCGCAAAAGTGTCACGCGGCCGCGCTGGGATGGCTCGGACCGCGTAAACCTGGAGCACGAGCCGCACTCAAGATGTTCCACTGAAACCCCTATCTGAATCTCACCAATGCGGTCCACACTGATTTGGACCGCGGCTGCGTTGGATGAGCACGGACTGCACAAAAGTGGACGCGGACCGCACTTATACACGACTTAAAAATAGTACTCTCTGAACCTTGCACGCGCGGTCCGCACTGATTTGGACCGCGGCCGCGCTGGGATGGCGCGGACCGCACACAAATGTTATGCGGATCGCGCAAAAGAACTCAACACACAACCAAGAGGAAGCGCGGACCGGCAGAAAAGACGTGCGGCCGCGTAGGGCAAATATTTAGTTGAGTATGGGGATTTTCATCTAAGTCCAATTTTTAAATCAAATTATGGGTTCTAATTGTCCCTACTCAGTTATTAATCAAGAATTCATGCCCATTGTTTCACAAAACACACAAAATCTACCCTAACAGTTAAAACTAAGAGAAATAGAAGAAAATAAGAAGTTATACTAATAGGAAGCAATTAAAAATGATCAAAAATTAACTATGAATGAGATTAGTGAAGAATGTTACCAGGGATTGAGAAAGTTTTAACTACTTGAAGCAAATTCTTTTGATGCACAGTGAAAATTTAGAGCTCAGGTAGAAAATTGGCGAAAAGGTTAAGATGAAACCTAGGGTCCCTATTTATAGAAAATACTGTGGGACCCCTTTACTTACCCACCAGCGCGGCCGCGCAAAAATGGTCGCGGACCACACTGGATTTTCAGCATCCTAAATTGTTTGTACAGCCCACGCGGACCGCGCTGTTTTGTAATGCGGCCGCGTGGGAAACTTCAGAGAACCTGTAATTTGGGCTTCTCCTGCGTGGACTGTACAAAAATGTCACGCGGACCGCGCAGCTGACTTCAGAAGCTCATTTCATATTTTACCAGCCTGCGCGGACCGCACTGATTTGGTGCGCGGCCGCGCAGGCAAACTTCAGAGACCTTAAAATTTGGTACTTTCGTCCTGCACTAGTCCAACATCAACCCTGCAACATCTCACAAACCATAAGTTCAAAAATCCTAATCTACAACAGAAAATAAAAATAAAGAAAAGGGCGTGGGTTGCCTCCCAAGAAGCGCCTGATTTAATATCGCGGCACGACACATGTTACCATCATATCACTTCAAATGAATAAGTGCCACCATGTGGCTGTCATCAATCTTCCCCACATAGTGCTTGACACGATGCCCATTTACCCTGAACATTTCACCATTCTTGTTTTTTAGATCAAGAGCACCGAAAGGAGTTACAAAGACCACTTCAAAGAGACCACTCCATTTGAATTTGAGCTTCCCCGGAAATAACCTTAGCCGAGAATTGAAAAGAAAAACCATGTAGCCCACCTTGAATTCTTTACCCCGAGCATACTTATCATGGAGGTACTTCATCTTGTCCTTATACAAGGACGAGCTGGAGTAAGCATGGAATCTAAACTCATCAAGTTCATTCAATTGCTCCACTTGGAGGCTGGCCACAACATCCCATTCCAAGTTCAATTTTTTCAATGCCCACATCGCCTTATGTTCTAGTTCCACCGGGAGATGAAAAGCCTTACCAAACACTAATCGATATGGAGACATACCAATCTGAGTCTTATAAGCCGTCCGATAAGCCCAAAGAGCGTCATCCAACTTCTTTGACCAATCAGTCCTATTTTCATTCACTGTTTTAGACAAAATACTCTTAATTTTCTGGTTTGAAACCTCCACTTGGCCGCTCGTTTGAGGATGGTAGGGGGTAGTCACCTTGTGGTTAACTCCATATTTGGCGAGCAAAGAGTCAAAGGCCTTGTTGCAAAAATGGGACCCCCCATCACTAATGATAGCACGAGGGGTTCCAAACCTAGTGAAGATATGTTTTTTCAAAAATGCCACAACACTCCGGGCTTCATTGTTGGGAAGAACCACGGCTTCAACCCACGTTGAGACATAATCCACCGCCATGAGAATATACGTGTTCCCACAAGAGCTTACAAATGGTCCAATGAAATCAATGCCCCACACATAAAAAATATCTACCTCTAGAATGGTGTTAAGAGGCACCTCATCCCTCTTAGAAATCCCGCCAGCTCTTTGGCATGCATCACACTTTTTCACCAATTCGCTTGCATCTTGAAACAAAGTCGGCCAATAGAAACCACAACTTAAAACCTTTGACGCCGTCCTCACTCCCCCATAATGACCACTNAAATTTTAAATAAGTAGGGCTCATACCAATAGTAATCCAAACTATCCCGCTTGAGCTTCTTCCTTTGGTTAGAAGAGAGCTCATACGGGATTATACCGGTCGCAAGATAATTGGCCACATCGGCAAACCACAGCATATCATGCATAGACACTGCAAGGAGTTGTTCGTCCGGGAAAGAATCATTTATCTCAACACCATTGCTCGGTCTCCCTTCTTCCTCTAGCTGGGACAAATGATCCACGACTTGATTTTCACTTCCTTTTCTATCCACAATCTCTAAATCAAATTCTTGCAAGAGTAGTACCCATCTCATCAACCTCGCCTTTGAATATTTCTTTGTCATCAAATACCTAAGGGCGGCATGATCTGTATGGATAACTACCTTGGCCCCCATAAGGTATGGTCGGAACTTTTCCATGGCGAACACAATAGCTAGCAACTCCTTCTCGGTGACTGTATAGTTCTTTTGAGCCTCATTGATCGTCTTGCTTGTGTAGAACACCGGATGGAACATTTTTTTGATTCTTTAGCAAAGCACTGCACCAACCGCTACATCACTCGCATCACACATAAGTTCAAAAGGTAATTCCCAGTTGGGTGCGGTGATGATGGGAGTTGTGGTCAATTTATGTTTCAACAATTCAAAGGACTCCATACACCTCTCTTCAAAGACGAACTTCACATCTTTTTCCAACAGTTTACAAAGCGGGTTCACAATTCTTGAAAAATCTTTAATGAATCGCCGGTAAAACTCGACATGGCCCAAAAAACTCCTCACCCCTTTAACATAAGCATGGGGAGGGAGCCTTGAGATGACCTCTGTTTTCGCCTTATCGACTTCAATACCATGCTTTGAGATCTTGTGTGTAATGACCAGACTGGTTATTTTGCATTTTTCGAACCTCGTTCCCCTAAATAACACTTTCCGCTTTTGCTTTAGCTAATTTATGACTTGCGGGGGCGGGTGGTTCGGAAGTTAGAAGAGTTTCAGGCAAGATTAGGCCTAGTTGCTTCTTTAAGTTTCTTTAAAAAGGCCAAGTTTGACTTCGGTCAACATTTTGGGAAAACGAACCCGGAATTGTGATTCGACAATTTCTGAGGGACTGTGGAAAAATATAGGACCTGGGCGTATGCCCGAAATCGAATTCCGAGGTCCCTAGCCCGAGTAATGAAATTTTATGTAAAAATTGTTAAGTTTAAGTTTCAAAGATTCTAATAAACTAAGAAATCATTGTTTTCATATGTATCGGGTTCAGATTTTGATTCTAAAAATGGGTACAAGTCCGAAATACCAGTTAAGACCTACCCGTAAAATTTGATGTCAATCCGAGTAGTTTAAGGGCGTTTTGACCCGTTGTAGAAGAATAAAGAACTTGAGATTCAATGAATTGATTCATTTGGTTTTGGGTGTTGATTCCTCGAATTAATGTTGTTTTGAGTGTTTTGAGGGTTTGAGTAGGTCCGCCTTGTGATTTCAGACTTGTCGGTATGTTCGTGCGGGGCTCGAGAGCCCCAAGCGTCAAATGGTCGAGGTTCGAGCGAAGTGGAAACTTAAAAAATGGACTGAGATTTGCTGCTTTTGTCAAAACTGCATCTGCGGTTCTTGGACCGTAGAAGCGGGACCGCGGATGCGGTCATAAAGTCGCAGAAGTGAAAAGGGGGCCGGGCCAGGAGAACCGCAGAAGCGGTTCCGCTTAAGCGGATGTCAGACAACATAAACGGACGAGCCCAACTGGCCCAGGACCGCAGAAGCGGCCCAGTAACTGCATAAGCGGCCCAGTCCCTCATTTCCATAAGCTGCAGAAGTGGCCCAGAAACCGCATAAGCGGTCTCGCTTTTGCGGCCCCAGACCACAGAAGTGGAAATCGCAGGGGGCAGAACCTCATTTAATTCGAGCTTAAGCTCATTTCTTCCATATCTCTCTCAAATCTTAGCCGATTTTGGTGATTCAAAAGGGGAGGTTTCAACATAACATTTCGAGGTAAGTAATCCCCACTCATTTTTACTTCAAATACATAAACATTATGTAGATTTAACACCATGAATTGGGTAAAATCAAGGGATTTGAGCTAGACCTAGGGTTTAATGAGAATTAAAGTTTTAACACATAATTGGCCATGTAATGAACTAGAAATCATATATTTGTGATCCTTAGGTGATAGAGAACAACTCCTCTCAAAAAATCTCGGAATCCGGGCACGTGGGCCCGGGGTCGGAACTTAGGAAACTAGTGTTAATGGCTAGGAAATTGCTTAAATAGCTAGAATTTGATCTTGTAAGCCTTTCTTTACTAGTTCTTGCTTCATTTGATTAGTTTGGGATTGTCCGGCTTTGAATTAAGGACTCGAGCTCGTTCTCGGATATTGGGAGTGCACTTCGAACGAGGTGAGTCTCCTTTCTAACCTTGTAAGAGGGAAATTGTCCCCATAGGATTTTGAATAAGTAATTGTTGCTAAATGCGGGGGCTATGTACGTACGAGGTGACGAGAGTCCGTGCGTAGCTACTATATGATAGTTATTCCAGTAGTTTAGGACCCGCGTCATGTCTAATTAGGGAATATTTCTTACTTTAAATTGCCAATATGATTGTTATAAATTGCTAGAGACTTGAAGACATGAGAGTGAACATATAAATTGTTGAGCCTTAGTAGGAGCTCCCTTGTATGTACTTGAGCCTTATGTGCTTTTCTTGATATTTCTTGATTATGGATCGGGCCGATCGCCTTGGTGATAATAGATGCATCTATGGTTCGTGCCGCTCGACCCTCGGTAGTGCACAATTTATTTTCTGTTGGAGCGGGCCGTCGACCTCGGCATGTTTGCGCATGATTTATATGTTTACATTTAGTTATGACATGATCACTCATTTGATATAATAAGGGGAAACCGGTAATTTAATTAAGGCAAAATCGTGAATATAACTCTTCGTGAATATAACCTTTCATAGTGTATGTCTCACTCTATCATATTATATTATTTTGGACCTTAGTAAGTATCAAGTCGACCTCTCGTCTCTACTTCTTCGAGATTAGACGGGATACTTATTGAGTACATGTAATTTATGTACTCATGCTACGCTTCTGTACTTAAATGTGCATGTTTTGAGGCAGGTGGATCTGGAAATTATCTGGGCGCGCAGTAGTGAGTTCGCTCAAGGACTTCTACGGTGAGCTGCCTTCTTTCTCATGCCGATCTGCAGCCGAAGGAGTCCTTTCTTGTATTTATAGTTTCTGTCTATTCTGATTCGGACAGTAGGACAGTGTTTTATATATTTTGTGTATACTCTACTGGTCGCCCGTAGCTAGTGACACCAGGTTCTGGTACACACTGTAGTAGATGTTCATTTTTTTGGGATCTGTATCGCTATGTCAGCACTTTATGATTTTTACTAGCTTCATCATCTACTTGAAAAATTTATTATATCTGTTTCTGGCTAAACTAAAATGAGGATTTAATCATATTTCCGCAATTTGGCTGGCCTGACTATGGCTTTAGGCGCCATCATGACCTATTTATGAAAAATGGGTCATGACATTGTGCCCCAAGACAATTCCCTCTTGCACCATGAAGTGACATTTTTCCCAATTTAGTACAAGATTTGTTTCCTCACATATTTTCAACACCTTGTCCAAGTTCACTAGGCATTCTTCAAATGAGTCCCCCACCACACTAAAATCGTCCATGAAGACCTCTAGAATATCCTCCACCATGTCAGTGAAGATTGCCATCATACATCTTTGGAAGGTCGCCGGAGCATTACAAAGTCCAAATGGCATTCTTGAGAAAGCGAATGTGCCATACGGACATGTAAAGGTTGTCTTTTCCTAATCCTCCAGGGCAATGAGAATTTGATTGTACCCCGAGTAGCCATCAAGGAAGCAATAATAAGCCCGGCCTGCTAAACGATCAAGCATTTGGTCCAATAATGGTAGAGGGAAATGATCTTTTCTAGTGACCTTGTTGAGCTTTCTATAATCCATGCACACCCTCCAACCCGTGACCGTACGAGTAGGAATCAATTCATTATTAGCATTGGTGACGACCGTCATAACCCCGTTCTTTGGCACACATTGGACCGGGGAGGTCCATGAACTATCCGATATAGGGTAGACTACACCGGCATCCAACCACTTGATAATCTCTTTCTTGACTACCTCTTGCATAGCTTCATTTAGTCTTCGTTGCTGTTCAAGAGACGGCCTTGCATCTTCCTCCAAAATGATCTTATGCATACAAAAAGTGGGGCTTATACCCTGAATATCCGCCAACGTCCATCCAATCTCCCGCTTGCGCTTTTGGAGCACCGCCAAAGTGGCGTCAACCTGCAAGTTAGTTAAGCAAGAAGAAAGAATAACAGGCAAAGTGAAATTAGGACCCAAGTATTTATACCTGAGGTGAGGAGGAAGTGGTTTCAACTCCAACACTGGTGGCTCCTCAATAGATGGCTTTGTTGGGGGAGTTTTACGATTCTCATGGTCCAATGATAGCTTCCTAGGCTTATAAGAGTATGAGCCCATACCATGCAAAGCATTTACACATTCAATTGTCCCGGCATCATCATTGGCCTCCATGTTCAAAAGCACCGCTTCAAGTGGGTCTTCAACATTGATCAGTGCGCTTGTGTCATCCACTATCACCAGTGTGACAATGTCAACAAACGAGCAAACCTAGGTACTATTTGGTTGCCTCATAGACTTGCATACATGGAACACCGCCTTTTCATCACCAACTCGGAAGGTCAACTCTCCCGCCTCAACATCAACCAAAGCCTTCCCCATTGCTAGGAAAGGTCTTCCAAGGATAATTGGAACTTCAAAGTCCACCTCACAATCTAGTATCACGAAGTTGGCCGGCAAGATGAACTTATCAACACGAACAAGGACATCATCGATGATACACAAAGGCCGCTTCATTTACCTATCCGCCATTTGGAGCCTCATTGAAGTCGGGCGAGGTTGCCCGATTCCCAAAGTTTTGAAAATCGAATATGGCATTAAGTTGATACTTGCCCCCAAGTCACAAAGGGCTTTTGCAAAGTCAACACTTCCAATAGTGCAAGGGATAGTGAATGCACCGGGGTCCTCAAGTTTAGGAGCCATGGAGTGTACAATTGCGCTCACTTGATGGGTCATCTTGATTGTCTCGCACTCCATTGATCTCTTCTTTGTAATCAAATCCTTCATGAATTTTGCATACCCCGGCATTTGCTCGAGTGCCTCCACCAAAGGCATATTGATAGTCAAACTCTTCATCATCTCAATGAATTTCTTAAATTGGTTATCACCTTTCTGCTTGGCCAAACGTTGAGGGTAGGGCGGAGGAGGCCTAGGCAAGGGTGCCTTGGCTTTTGGCATATCTATCACATGTTCCCTAGACGGGTTCACGTTCTCTTGTGTTTCCTCCTCAACCTCATGAATGTCAATTCGCACTTCACTTCTTGCACTTGGTTCTACCACATCTTCAACCCCCATAGGCATACCATCATTAGGCAACTCATCTTCATCTACCATAACTTGATTCTCTCTTGAGGCATGCACATCACCGCCTCGTCCACTCTGTGTGGTCACTGCCATCACATGGTTGTTGTGCCCACCCTTAGGGTTCACTACCGTGTCACTAGGTAGAGCACCCTTTGGGCGGGTATTTAAGGATTGTGAAATTTGACCAAGTTGCACCTCCAAGTTACGGATGGAAGTGTTGTGTGAAGCCAATTGCGCATCGGAGTCTTGGTTCTTCTTCATCATTTGTTCAAAC
>MU667052.1:34030-45381 GCA_026770625.1 Nicotiana glauca | reverse complement strand
CACCGCCTTGTTGTTGATTATTGTTATTCCAATTTCCACCTCCTTGTTGATTACTCCAATTCCCTTGAGATCGCCATTGTTGATTGCCTTGATTTCCTCTATTTCCTTGGTAGTTGTTAACATATTGACAATCCTCACTTTGCTCATCATAGCACTCGTTTGAATAACCACTACCATCATCGTAGTTGTCATAATTTCCTTGAGGTTGTTGCCCTCTTTGTCTTCTTTTCATCATATTCACTCCTTCCATGGCATTGACTTGGCGTGGGTTTTGAGCTTGTTGCAATTGCGCCTTCGCCAATTGGTTCATTGGTGTTGTAAGTTCGGAAATGGCTTGGCCATGATCATGCAGCTCCTTATGCAAATGTATGATATTAGGATCACCTTGAGGAGCGTTTGCCCGGCTTTGCCATGCCGAAGAAGTATCAGCCATTTCATCTAACACATCACAAGCTTCGTTGTACGGGAGCTTCATAAAATTTCCACCCGCCAATTGGTTCACAATACACTGATTTGTTGTGTTGATGCCTCTATAGAATGTTTATTGAATCATCACATCATTCATATCATTATTTGGACACTCTTTAACCATAGTTCTAAATCTCTCCCATATTTCATGCAAAGGTTCCGTTGGCTCTTGTTTGAAAGCCAAATCTCATCACAGAGCGCCGCCATGTGACTTGGAGAAAAGAACTTGGCAATGAACTTGTCCGCCAATTCGTCCCATGTAGTGATAGAATGATTCAATAACCTTTCCAACCAATCTAGCGCTTTACCCCGAAGGGAGAACGAGAAAAGCCTTAATCTTAAAGCATCCTCGGATACATTGGTTTGTTTACTCCCCCAGCAAGTATCTACGAAACCCTTCAAGTGCTTGTATGCATTTTGGTCGGAGGCGCCCGTAAAATACCCTCTTTGCTCGAGAAGTGTCAACATAACATTGGTAATTTGAAAATTCCCCGCCCGAATTTAGGGAGGAACTATGGCACTTGCATAACCCTGGTTCGGAAGAACCCTTGGAGCTACTCTTGGTGGAGGCGGAGGAGGGTCTGGGATTTGATCATTTGGATTTGCATTAGCATTTCTACCTCTCCGTAGTATTTGTGGTACCTGGAGCTCATCTTGCTTAACATCATCAACCTCCTCCTCCGCGACCACATTGTCAAGAGGGACATTTCCGTTCAAAGCCATGTGTACCTGATAGATCGACACAAATAATGTTAGTAAAAAGAAGGAAAGAGAAGCAAAAACAAAACTAGCTACGCAAATAGTCAATACCGTAAGCTCACCGGCAACGTCGCCAAAAAGTGATCACAGCGGACTCACCCTTAGGAAGAGTGGGCACTAATACTTTTACCCAATAGTGGTATCGGGGTCAATTTCCACAGAGATCTAGATGAGGGAGTTGAGTCTTTGTTAAGTCTAGAGATATGTTTTGGCTTCTAATTGTACTTCTACCATTTTTGGGTTTTAATATTTATCAACTACAATTTAACAACTACTAATTAGAACTAAATTATGCTAAGATATTGATTCTAGTTTGTATGAAAGATAGAGAAAAGCATTAGGGCCGTGGCATTTACCTAGGTTGTCAACTAACGGGTAGAGATTCCTAATACAAGAATGATGATTATGGGGCTTATGCTATAACTGTTGCACGGTTGCATTCACTCTCACACCTCTCTATAGAGAGAGTTATTTTGCCCAATTGACTCTCTCGAGACCAATTGGGTAGGCCAATATGCCTAAGCAACTTAGGGTTCAAGTTGGGTAATTACTCTCTCGAGGTTTAACCCGTTAATTGGGACTACCATTCTCATGGGTCCATCCCAATTCCTTGTTGGGTAAATTTTGGAGTCATAGACACTCTTTCTCAAGAAGAGTCAAGACCCACTAAGCTAGACTTAGTGTTTGCAACCACCAAATCGTAATTAAACCATAAAACCCAACATCATTCAAGCATTAAACAATCACACCCATTAATTACCCATACTAGGGTTGAGCCACAACCCTAGCTAATAGGTTTAGCTAGACATGAGAGGAGCAGAAATTGAAGAAATAGTATATGAAATCAACATATTAATTAACTACAATGATAATCTACAAGAATCCATGATAAAACAAAATTAAAATGCCCAAAATAGTCTTAGACTTGAGTCTCACGAGTGTAGCAGCTATCTCTCATACGAAACTTAACCTAAAATTGGTAAAATATTCTATTTATACTAGGCTAGAAAAACTGGACAAAAACAACCCTGCGGGGCTGGCGCGGCCGCGTAGGGTCTTGGTCTTCAATTTCTTCATTCTGATGCTGGGGGAGCGGACCGCGCAAAAAGGTAGCGTGGCCCCGCTGACTGAGGAGCGCGGACCGCGCAGAAATGGGGCGCGGCCGCGTGGAGAAATTGGCCAAAATGACAAGTCTCTGAATCTCACCCACGCGGACCGCACTGTTTTGGTGCGCGGCCGCGTGGGTTTGCCTTTGCATGTTATGGCCTTCTGAAGCTCCTCAGGCGCGGACCGCGCCAAGATGAGCGCGGATCGCGCAGGTCACAAGTAAAAATCCCAACTCTCTGAACCTCCAGCGCGACCGCGTGGCAAATCAATGCGGTTCGCGCTGGGTTTGTTTGATCCTCACTTTACTTGACTTTCACACTTGGCAGATTTCACTCCTTTTCGAGCCGATCTGTGACAATTGTCATCTTGTCGTTCAAACCTGCAATCAAGCGCAACTTGTAAGCATTTTTGGACTAATTTATGGCAATTCACGCACAAAGCTTAGGTAAGAATGGGTATAAAACGTATAAAAATCATAGTTATCATTATTGTTAATTAATTGCTTTAAAAGAGGTGTTGGCGTTGTTTTGGCTGGCCTTGTCTTCATGAGAGGCGCCATCACGACCGGATTTGGGATTGGATCGTGACATTAAGGAAGGCATGTGTATGGAAATTTTATACGAAAGATATGGAGGGAAGGTAAAATAATTGAAAGAAAATTTCAATTATTTTACCTTCCCTCCCAATATTTTCATGTAAAATTCCCTCTCTCACCCATTCTCTCCCTATAAACCCACCAACAATCTTCAACTAAGATAAACTTGAGGTATTCAATTCTAATACAACTACATAGACTCCAATAAATAAGAGAAATTCGTGTATATATTTTTTGCTTTTTCTTCTTTTTCTTCCAATTGCTTTCTATTATTCCGGCTGATGGTCATCCACATCCAACCATCGAAGGTGCCATTATCTTCGCCGACCCCTCTAACTAGGTAAAGGCAACTTCTCTGATCTCTTGTCTAGTTTTGACCTTCTTAATATTTCTACCTAATAAAAGTTCCTAACAACATTTACCAAGGCTCTATTAGTTTCTATACAGGTGTTTAATAGCACAAGGAGCAACTACACACGTTTTTGCTGTGAAAATCCTCTTTTGCTATAATTGAGGGCCTTGATTCGTGGCTTAAGGAATGGATTCTTGATATTATTTTGATGAGGAGGTAAATTTCTATTGAATTATGGTTTTATTTTTATTTTTAATCTTTCTTTTTTATCCTTCATTTTGTTTCTTCGTGTAGTTAATGATTTTGTATAGAAGTTACTATCTATTTCTCATTATATTATTGTTGCTTCACTAATTAAAGTTAGTTTTTGATTTCCTTTTAAAGATATAATTTTTAAATCAAGAAATTAAAATGTATTTATTAATTTTTTTTGTATATACAGGTATATGAAGGTGTAAAAAGTGCCTGGAAAGTTTGTAGATAAGGGACGCTGTTTTCACACCTCCTTTTTCACTTACTACACCCTGTGAAGGGTATAATAAAAGGAATTTTTCCAATTAAGGGACAATCGAAACGGGATTAATTTATTAAGAGATTCAGAGTCGCCACTTGGGAAATTTATGGTGTCCCAAGTCACCGGTTCGAATCCCGAATCGAGGAAAGGGTTTGACTCTATTACAGTCGCGAACCAAAAATCCGGGTAAGGAATCCTGTTAACCCGGGAGAAGGTGTTAGGCACTCCCGAGTTCCGTGGTTCTAGCGCGGTCGCTCAACTGCTATATTTGGAAAAAAATCTAATTTTAATACATATTGGACCTATAGTGCAACTTTAGAATTATTCACCGCTTTTAGTCAATTATTAAGAAAGTGAATGTCGTTTAAGAATGTGTTTTTGGACCACGTCACATGAAATGCATCCGGATACTCGACACATTCTTATTCAACATTTTGCGACTTGAATTTCATGCACACCCGTATTTAGGAAGGTAAAATTATTAAAAACGCGCCTAAAGTGACTAACGCGTTATTAACTTTGCGGGAGGCCATGAATATTCGCTGAATGGCACGTCCCGAAGTCTAAGTATTATTGATATATACATTTATGAGGGCCCCGCAATTTATGTGCTTTGTTCGGCGAGGCTCATCTCATGTGTTTTTAAAAGGGCAAACCTAAGAGCAACTACGATTCTCTACTTTATTATTTGTCTCTAAATGGGCTAATTAATTGGTGCATACAAATTCAAACCTCAAATTCAAGTCCGAATTCAAATAAAAGGGAGGCCCTTTTAGTTTGAACTCGCCACCTAATTTGAAGCCCAAACTTATACTTGCAAATCAATTCCCCATGTTCCTAATACACTTTTAAAAGGGTTTTAATTTGTAGTAACCTTTTGGGCTTTGGAAGTTGGCCCAAACGAGAAAGGTATTCAAAATATGACCTGGGCCCTCGCAAACAAAAGAGAAACCCAGGTGGCTGTGATGCCCCAAGCTAATATTGAATCCACACGCAGCACTTATCCTTGATACATTAATTAATTCTAAAACAGGGTATTCAACATAAGTTCCAATTCTATATTGTGGCATTTATCCAAACAGCTTAAACAATTGTCAATTGAAATTAGTTCGAGATGACTGAAGCGTAACCATTTATCCTATGAACTCACATTTATTATTACTAACCATTACTAACCCCAGATATTATAACGTCAGGATTACACTACCAATCATTAACACAAGTGAAGATCGTGTTCTAAGACAGCTGACCTGTGCTAATCGCCTACAACAATTCGAGTGTTAACCACAAAGAAGGATCTATTAACTAGTTTCCTAAACTCACACTACTCACTAACATTGAAAATTAAACTAGTCACTGAAATGAAACTATATCATGCTGATTATCTATTTAATCACAACACTAAAATGAAACCTGAACTAAACTATACTGAGACAGTCCAAATCATACAGTGCAGTTTTTAGCTCAGCTATGCATATAGGAATGACAATGAACTACTAATCAAGTTACAAAAATTATCTAAACTTACAAAATTGTTAAAACAAAATAGAGCAATATCAGAATTTGGCTTCAACTTCATTTCATGTTTTCAACAATAGATGCTACATCAAATCAGTCTCGAAGTGTATTTGGATTTTGAGTATAAGCAAAAGAGAAAGAGATCAGCAGCAGTGAAGTAATAAGCATCACTTAGAATCAATAGCAATGACAAGCAGAAGTTGAATCACAGCCAGAAATGAATTAAGCAACTCCAGTGAAGTCCAAAATCAAACAGAAGCAAAATTCAACCACAAACGACTCAAATAGGCTTAATTGAGCTAGGAATTGAATCCAAGTATACCAAATAACCCTCAGCAATCAGAATCACACTTGACTAAACTTCAATTTGACTCGAAGGAACCAAATTAAAACCAAGACCAATGGAAGAGTGTTTTCGATCCTTCTGGAAATTTTTTTTTTGTTTTTTGGTTTTTTAGAACTAGATCTAGAACTGAATTTGAAATTCAAACTTCAGCTTGTGGAAATCTGAAGATTGAGTTTTTGGGGGGAATTCTATGGGTTGCAAAAACTTGTGAATGAAGTAAGGGAACTGCCCTTTTATAGAAAAATCAGCTGTCAATTCCAGATTTTATTTTTTAACACTTTAGTCCCTAATTTCCTAACTTGTTACCCAAGTTACTGCATTTAGAATACTAAAACTTACACCTATACCCCTTCTAGAAAGGTCTAGGGTGTTCTAACCTGATTTTCCTACTCTTAAAATGCCTGTATTACCCTTGAATGAGTTCTGAAATTACCAGCCTTGACAAATTGGGCCATTTCAAGTGCCCAAACTGCCCCTGATCCCCCTCTGAAACTACTGTACTGCCCTATTTGTTATGCTGAATTTATTGACTATGACTAACTGCCTCAACCCCTTTACCAGTGATTAACTAATAACTAGTTGTTTCAGTAATCCAAACAAACAGCCAAATTAACTACTGAAAAAATGAACAGTATCTAAAAAATGATTTGCAACCAAAACATTACCAAACGGAACTAATTATATCAAGACTTAAACTAAATTAAATCAAGACTTAAACTAAAGGAAGAAATCAATGACCAAATCAGAAAAGGGGACACTAATAAACTAAATCATATGCCTAACGAAGACTGACTGAGATGAATCAAATAGCAAAACCTAATAAATCCTAATTTGACTATACCAATAATCAAACAGACCAAAAACAAACGAGTTAAGATCTAAACGAACAAACAATCAAACCCTAATCAAACTAAGCTTAAGAACAGAAACAAGAGAAGAAAATCCAACAAAGGGACATGAACAGAAAAGAAAAATGTAGGAAAAAATAAAAACAATCGAAAACTCACTTAATGGGCTGCGTCTTGATTTAAAATTGGACAAAGCTTGAGGCGATTAAGAGCTGCTACTGATGTATTTGAAATGGGGGGGGGGGAGGTGATACAGGGCCTTGGTGCGAATTTGGGGCTGTCCGATGAACTAGGGTTTTTTCCACAGACTTCAAGTTAATATTCGAAGGGGTGGGGCCTGATCGAGGGAAAGTGAGTGCATATTTGGAGAGACGGGAACAAGGTGAGTTAGGGATGTAAATTTGGGGTCGTTTAGAGGGGTGGCACCACCATGCACGGTGGTGGCGGCGCTAGGGTTTGGTATATTTGGAGCGTTTGATTGGGATTTGAGATAAACGGGGTGTGGATTGGCAAGAAAAGAGGGAAAGGATTTAGGTGTGAGACTTTGGGGTGATTTGGGCTTCGCCGCCTGTGGCGGCGATTTTCGGACGGCGGCATTAAGGCGGAGGGCGGATGGAGACAGGGTGGTGTATGGCGGAGCCGGTGGGGGAACAGGAAACGGGAGAGGGTACGAGGAGGGTGAGAGTATCTCTAGGGTTTGAATTGGTTGTTCAGACATTTTTATTGTAATGTAACGACCAACTATGGCCGTTGGATCAAAGGGAATTGAGGGCTAGAATGAGAGGGTGGCAAAAACGGGGTCGTTTTGTCCTCAAAAGGAACGGACTGGGTAAGGGATCATTGGGCCTGGGCGGGTGGAAATTGACTCTGGGCTCAGCTTCAATTCAAATGTAGCAGCCCACCTTTATTTTCCTTATTATATATTTTCTTTTATTTTTCTTTCCAATTGTTTTCTTTTCCTCTTTTTATTGTTTTGTATTTATATTTTTTGATTTTGTTGAAAATAAAACAAAGACTCAATTGACTCTAATATAACATTATTTAATTTTCTCAAAATTAACTAATTTCTAATTTTTAACTAAAAGAAATTCCACAAATTAAAGATAAAAGTGCAAAGAACCATTTTTGTCATTTTCTTTATGTAAATAATTTCACTACTAGCCAATGCTAAAAATATGAAATTAAATCCCAAACAAATGCTAAATATATGTTTGTATTTTTCATATGAATTAAAATGCACAGATAAAATGCAACCAATTAACAAAAAATAACACAAAAATCACAAAAATTGTAAAATAATAAAGAAATTATTTTGTTGGAATTTTGGGAATTATTTGCTTAGGACAAAAATCACGTGCTCACAGCTGCCCCTCTTTGCCCGGAAACACGAAGAGTTTTCACGCAAAGATAAGTGAGCGAAAACGAGCGATTTTTGCCCGTTCGCATATTCCGTATGAAGCGTTTTTGAAAAGTTTAACCGCACCCTGCTTCAGAGGTTGCCTACATATCCTGGGCTAAACAGGAATCAGGTCAGTGTAGTTCGGGAAGGTTTGGTAGCTGGGACTACCAGGAGCTGTGATCTCATTGCTGTTGCTGCTGCTACTGCTCGCTGACCTCCTTATTACACCGTAGTAAAACAAAAAGAAGCTATCTTAAGCAATGATCTATGAGTTACAAAAGGTCCTATCTATGTCTTCAAACTTGCTCTTGCGTTGCCTTGAACTTGTATTCTTCCGATGGAATTCTTGCGTTGTTGCCTTGCATTGTGATCGGAGATGTTTTGCCATTCCTTCGAGTGATGCTTGAATGTTGAAATTTGAAATATGTGCCTCTATTCTCCAGGTGGGCTCCTGATTGCTGACACTTGAAAAGTATTCCCTTGTTCTCTAGGTGGGATCCTGACTACAACGCTTGAAAAGTATTCCCTTATTCTCCAAGTGGGCTTCTGACTGCAACAAAATAGACAACCAAAGAAAATTTTCTGCCCCAGTTTGGTGATTGGGCACATCATGTTATCAAATATTAAAATTAAAAACTAAACTTTGAATTGTACTTCCCTTGTTCTCCAGGTGGGTGCCTGACTGCGGAACTTGAAAAGTATTCCCTTGTTCTCCAGGTGGGCTCCTGATTGCAACACTTGAAAAGTATTCCCTTGTTCTCCAGTTGGGCTCCTGATTTCTGAACTTTAAAAGTATTCCATTATTCTCCAGGTGGGCTCCTGATTGCAACGCTTGAAAAGTATTCCCTTGTTCTCCAGGTGGGCTCCTGATTGCAACAAAATAGACAACCAAAGAAAATTTTCTGCCCCAGTTTGGTGACTGGGAAAATCATGTTATCAAATATTAAAATTGAAAACTAAACTTTGAATTGTACTTCCCTTGTTCTTCAGGTGGGCGCCTGACTGATGAACTTGAAACGTATTCCCTTGTTCTCCAGGTGGGCTCCTGATTGCTAGATTTGAAAAGTATGCCCTTATTCTCCAGGTGGGCTCCTGATTGCAACAAAACAGACAAACCAAGAAAATTTTTGCCCCTGCCTCAATCAAGAAAGATTTGTTAATATAAAATGGTGGTTAGCTGCTGGCATTCTTGTTGGGTATGTTCCTACTTCCAGCTCTGTTCCAACTTGTTTCCCTGGACTTGCCTTGAAACGCCTCGACTTCCTGACTGACTTTCAACCCCCGTATAGCTGTGTTTGTGTTTCTGACCCTTCTATTTGAAACTTTGCTTCTCCCCCACAATTATCTTATCAACCCGCCGATGGGACTTTCATTGGTCCTTCATACCTTACTTTCTTTTGATATGTTCCAATCCTGTTGTGCCGTACAACTGGGAAGCTGGTAGTTAGCCTTGACATCCTTCAGAACTAACACTGAAACATCTTATAGACAGACTCCAGGAGAATAAAATGCAATGACCTTGAAGGTTAAGGATAGAAAAATTCCGAAACGGATGATTTGTAATGAAGAGAAGAAGATAGGGCTTATCTGAGTGGAATGGCTAGTACTATTGATCGTGCCATGCATTTTGGATTGACCAGCCTAGTCTGTCCAACCAATCAGTTTTCCATTGCTGCACTTGCTGTTCCAGACTTTCATAACCTGACTTCCACCAAAACCCAAACCTTGCTTGTCTTGCCATGTTTTGAGCAGCTTTCAACCACAGATTTGTTTCATTTGCCCATATGAAAACTCACCTTTGCCTCACGGTGCCCATGTGGGTTTTTACCGACAAGACTCTCTCATTTTTGATTTCTCTCAAAACTCACTTTGCCTTAGTTTTCACCAATAAGACTCTCTCATTTTTTATTTCTCTCAAAACTCACTTCGCCTTACGGTGCCCATGAGGGTTTTCACTAATAAGACTCTCTCATTTTTAATTTCTCTCAACTCACGTCGCCTTATGGTGCCCGTGAGGGTTTTCACCAATAAGACTCTCTCATTTCCACCATTTCTCTTCTGGTACCAGAGTGTTACCCCCAACATGAATCACTTTACCTGCTCGCATTGGCATTTCTTGAAGATTGATCGGAAGGTCTTTCTTTGGACCGTAATGCAGGCTTTTGGATGAGGTTTAGAAAGAAGGGTATAGAGGCTCAAAATAATTCAATCACGGGTTTAATATAACTTTCGGAATCAGATTTTCTTACAACAATCACAACTTCTGCCCCAGTTTCTTTCTTGGGGACTTTTGGAGTTTTGTTTTGGTATGACTGAACCTCAGAGAGGCTGCCTACGTACCCTTTCGGGATCAAGTCAAACGTAGTTCAGGTCATAAAATTACATCGTTGTTGCGATCTTTCCTTTTTTCCACTTTCCCTTTTCTTTCTTTTCATTTCTTTTCTTTTCCTTTTCTTTTCTATTTCTTTTTTTCTTTTCTATTCTTTTTTTTTCTTTTCTTCTCCATTTCTCTTCTTTTTCTTTTCTATTTTTCTTTTCTTTTCTTCTTCTTTTCCTTTTTTCTTCTATTTCTTTTTTTTCCTTTTCTTTTCTTCTTCTTTTCCTTTTCTCTTCATTTTCTTTTTCACTGCTTTTCTCTTGTTTCAACACTTACTTTCCCGATCGGACCTACGAGTTTTATTATTGATTCCGAAAGAGGGGTACGAAAGAAAATAGAATAAGGCTCAAAGGGATAACAAAGGATAAAGTGTTTGGATAGCAGAACAAAATGCCTTCGTCATTTCAATCTCAAAACATGCCAGATACAATTAAGTACAATTAGAAAAAGAAATCATACATAGTATCGTTTAACTGCGTCAGAGTTGATAGCCATTTCTACACATTTTCCTTCCACATCTGTCAGATATAATTCACCATTGGACAACACTCAGGTTACAACAAATGGCCCCTGCCAGTTGGGGGCGAACTTTCCTTTTGCCTCAGCCCAATGAGGTAAGATACGCCTCAACACCAATTGCCCTACTTCAAACTTTTGCGGACGCACTTTCTTGTTATATGCTCTTGCCATTCTCTGTTGGTACAACTGTCCGTGATATACTGTTGCCAATCTCTTTTCATCAATCAAGCTCAGTTGTTCCAAGCGAGCCTTGACCCATTCAACATCGTCAATTTCCGCCTCGACGATAATCTGAAGGGATGGTATTTCAACCTCTGCGGGTATTACTGCTTCCGTACCATATACCAATGAATAAGGAGTTGCCCCTACTAAAGTGCGAACAGTAGTGCGATAGACTAAAAAGGCAAAAGGTAACTTCTCATGCCATTGCCTGGACCCTTCTACCATTTTCCGAAGTATCTTCTTAATGTTCTTGTTAGCTGCTTCGACCGCTCCATTCACCTTAGGACGATATGGGGTGGAATTGCGGTGCGTGATCTTAAACTGCTG
>MU667052.1:0-33482 GCA_026770625.1 Nicotiana glauca | reverse complement strand
ATAAGCCTTATCTGGATGATGCAACATCGATGCCAAAGTGGCCAAAGCGTCAGCAACTTCATTATGAACCCTTGGAATATGCCTGAAGTCTATCGACTGAAACTGTTGACAAAGTTCATGCAAACACTGCCACTACGGTATGAGCTTTAAGTCTCGTGTCTCACATTCTCCCTGAATCTGGTGCACCAGAAGATCCGAGTCGCCCATGACCAAGATCTCCTGGACACCCATGTCTATAGCCAACCTCAAACCCAAGATACATGCCTCGTATTCAGCCATGTTATTGGTGCAGTAGAAGCGAAGTTGAGCTGTAACAGGGTAGTGCTGCCCTATCTCAGAAATAAGCACCGCTCCTATCCCGACGCCTTTGGTATTGGCAGCCCCATCAAAGAACAACTTCCACCCCGGTTTTTCGACTTGTTCTGATTCCTCAACATGCATCGTCTCCTCATCAGGGAAGTATGTCTTCAAAGGTTCATATTCATCATCAATGCTAGATGATCAGCCACCGCTTGTGCTTTCGTCGCAGTACGGGTCACGTAGACAATATCAAATTCCGTGAGCAAGATTTGCCACTTTGTGAGCCTCCCTGTGGGCATGGGCTTCTGAAAAATGTACTTCAATGGGTCCAACCGCTAGATGAGATAGGTGGTATATGATGACAAGTAATGTTTCAATTTCTACGCTACCCAGGTTAAATCACAACACGTTCTCTCAAGCTGAGTGTATTTTACCTCATAAGATGTGAACTTCTTGCTGAGGTAGTAAATCGCCTGCTCTTTCTTTCCTGTGACGTTATGCTACCCCAGTACACAGCCAAAAGAGTTATCTAAAACTGTCATATAGAGGATCAAGGGTCTTCCCGGCTCTGGCAGAACCAATACGGGTGGACTGGCTAAATACTCTTTAATCTTGTCAAATACTGCCTGACATTCGTCCGTCCATCCATCTGACCGGAGCATCTTTCTTTAGCAGCTTAAAGATAGGCTCGCAAGTTGTTGTAAGCTGGGCAATGAACCTGCCGAGCAAACTCATCACCTCTTTCTTGCTTTTTGGCGGTGGTAACTCCTGAATGACTTTGATCTTGAACGGGTCTAACTCGATACCGCGTCAACTTACCACGAACCCCAACAACTTCCTCGACGGAACTCCAAATGCACACTTCGCTGGATTAAGTTTGAGGTTGTACGGAGCCTTCGGAAAAACTTCTTCAAGTCTTTAACATGGTCACATTGCTTCCTTGACTTTATGATCACGTCGTCTACATAGACCTCAATTTCCCGATGTATCATGTCATGGAATATGGTGGTCATTGCCCTCATATATGTTTCCCCTGTGTTCTTCAACCCAAATGGCATGACCCTATAACAATATGTCCCCCAAAGCGTGATGAGTGCCGTCTTTTCCGCATCTTCCTCATCCATTAAAATCTGGCGATAGCCCGCATAACAATCCACGAAGGAACCAATCTCATGTTTGGCACAATTGTCAATCAATATATGGATGTTTGGCAGTGGGAAGTTGTCATTTGGACTCGCCTTATTGAGATCACGGTAATCAACGCACACTCTGGTCTTTTCATCCTTCTTTGGTACAGGCATAACATTAGCTAACCAAGTGGGATACCGGGTGAACCGGTTGACTTCACATTAAACTGCTTGGTGACCTCTTCTTTGATTTTCACACTGATATCTGTTTTACATTTTCTCAGCTTCTGCTTGACAGGAGGGCATGCTGGGTCTGTGGGCAATTTGTGGACCACCAAATCGGTACTTAAACCCGCATATCGTCATATGACCACGCAAAAACATCTTTGTACTCAAGCAACACTTTGATTATCTCTTCTTTGAGCGGAGGCTCCAAATGGACACTTATTTTTGTTTCCCAAGCATTTTCCTGATCCCCTAAATTGATTGCCTCTGTGTCGTTCAGATTAGGTTTAGGTTTTTCCTCAAATTGACTTAATTCTTTACTGATTTCTTCAAAGGATTCCTCATCATCATATTCTACCTCGTCATCACACTCAATTTCTTGTATTATTATTTCGGAGTTAAATTGGTAATCAAGACTAGGCCGAAGACTCCTCATGTATGACACATCAGTGATACCAGCATAAAAGGGACTATACAAGAAAGAAAAGAAAGACAAAATAGAGGCTATAAGGAATGCAAAAGGAAGGAAATTTCAATTCATTAAAATTGTAAGATAACAAGGTTTAACTCATCCAAACGGACAGAACATAACATCCGAATTACAACCTTGGAAATAATCCAGATTAAACTGAAAGGAAAATCAAAACTAACTACCACGACTCCCTCCAGGTAGGAAGAGGAGTAGTTTCCCAATTGTTAAGCTTTGCATGGGGTCCCACGAACTGCACATCTGCTTTGCTTGGACCTTCGCCTGCCTCCACCACATTCATATCATCAAACAGCTTTTCAAACCTCTCCATCAGCTCCTTGTCGGCTTCTATCACCACATAATTAAGCATTGTCATTGCTGGGCGCCTCTTAGTACCAGACTGGACAAAGGAACGGGAAAGGCGAGGAATGGGTTTTGGAAGTGTCCATGCTCTCTTTTTAATCTTCTTAGCTCACCTTATGTCAGCAGTAGTGGGCTTAAAGCCTAAACCAAAAGTATCCAGGTTTCCAGGAAGAGATACCGGCTGTATGATGCCCTGTAACGAAGCACCCAAGCCTTTTCCAGGTAAGAATCCATTCTTTATCATTTCTGAAGCCTCCATGATAGATGCAGCAGCTACTCTGCGCCCAGGAATACACTCTCCTTCCGGAATTTTGGCAACTGATACTGTGTCCAAGACTTGGTAAACCCATGGACCTTTGTCATCCTCAGCTTCATCGAAAGGCATAATGGTATTACACGAACTATCCTCTCCATGCACTACAATTTCCTGCCGGTCCCATTCGAATTCGACCATCTGATGCAAGGTAGACGGCACTGCTTTTGTGGCATGAATCCAGAGCCGACCCAATAAGAGATTGTAAGAAACAGCCACGTCGAGCACTTGGAAATCCATAGTGAATTCAGCTAGTCCTATTGTCAGTTCTAACACGATGTCCCCAACCGTGTCCTTTCCTCCTCCATCAAATCCTCGTACGCAAATGCTATTCTTATGGATTCTCTCACTGTCCACTTTTAAATTTTTCCACGGTGGAGAGAGGGCAAATGTTTGCACTGGACCCGTTGTCAATCAACACTCGAGTAACCACAGAGTCTTCACACTTCAATGTGAGGTAAAGTGCCCTATTATGCTCAGTACCTTCCAAAGGCAACTCATCATCAGAAAATGTAACCCTGTTGACCTCAAAAATCTTGTTTGCTATTTTCTCCAAATGATTCATAGAGATCTTATCCGGCACATGGGCTTCATTCAGAATCTTCATCAACGCCCGGCGGTGCTTATCCGAATGGATCAATAAAGACATAAATGAGATCTGTGCTGGGGTTTTCCTCAATTGTTCCACAATGGAATAGTCTTGCGCCTTCATCTTCTTTAAGAATTCTTCAGCCTCTTCTTCAGTTACGGCCCTTTTTACTGGTGCTGGATTGTCTTTGGCTGCTTTAACCTTTCTCAATTCTTCAGGGGCAAAGCATCTCCCTGAACGAGTCAGCCCATGGGTTTCACACACTTCTTCTTTAACTTCCTTTCCTTTGTACGTCACAGTCACTCGGCCATAGTTCCATGGGACGGCCTTTTCACTGACCACCGGTAGCTGAGTCACCGGTTTGATGATAACCGGCTCTGTGCGAGTGACCTTTACAATCACAACGGGCTTGACGACTGCCCCTGGTACCATCACTTTAACTGGTTCTTGTCTTACTGCCATAACTGGTTTGCTGACTGTCTGTTCTACTATGACCAATGCCTTCCCACTGATTAATTTCTCATTTGCTCTGTTCTCACTGGCCCTGATCATCATTACGGTTTGTGAAGGCTTCTTGCACTCTCCCTTTTGCACTAACTCGATCATATGAGTCTCATGATGGGTTGGTAATGGATTCTGAGTGATGTTAGGCATCTCCAGAGCCTGCACTTCAATTCGACGGGTATTAATGAGCTTCTGGATGGCCATTTTCAAATGCCAGCACTTTTCTGTATCATGTCCTGGAGCACCTGAGCAGTACTCACAATTCACCGAGTGGTCTAGGTTCCTTGGGGGAGGATTTGGCAATTTGGGTTCAATTGGATTTAACATGCCCAACTGTCTCAATCTGTGGTATAGGCTGGTATAAGATTCTCCTAACGACATGAAAGTCTTCTTCTTCTGCAACCTATCATTCTTGGAAGCAAGGTTGGGTCGAAGGCCGGTTCCATTGGGGTTTCTGTAGGCTCTCGGAGGTGGGCATGTATTTTGAGTATGGTAGGTATTTTGTGGGGTGGGTGCACGCCAGGGCACCTGAGGTTGAGGGTATGTCTGGGTGGGGTGAACTGAGAAGTGGGGGGTGGGAGGTGGATAGTAATATTGTGGCGGGCCATATGGGTTGTGTGGGTAGGTTTGGGGATGGGGGCGTGGTTGGTGGTAATATGGTGATGGACCCCTGGACCAAGATCTTGATTCTACTACTGTAACATCTTCCTTTTTCTTCTTTCCCAATACCCCTCTAGTGCCGCTCTGGATGGCCTGAGTAGTTGCTTTAATCGCCGAATAACTCATGATTTTGTTAGTCTTGAGAACCTCTTACACCATACTTCCCATTTTTACTACCTCATTAAAAGTTTTCCCACTACCGATACCAGATGACCATAATAAGTAGGCTCTAGAGCCTGCAGAAAATAATCGACCATATCGCCTTCCTTCATTGGAGGATCAACTTTTACGGCCTATTCTCACCACCGAAAACCGTACTCTCTGAAGCTTTCCCCTGGCTTCTTCTCAATTTTGGTCAATGACAACCGGTCCGGGATGATCTCTAAGTTGTACTGAAAATGGCCTGCGAATGCCTGGGCCAAATCATCCCATGTGTACCATCAAGCATGATCTTGCCGCGTGTACCATTCCAAAGCGGCACCACTGAGACTTTGACTAAAGTATGCCATTAATAACTCATCCCTTCCCCCAACGCCTCTCATCTTACTGCAAAATCCCTTCAGATGGGCTACTGGGTCACCATGTCCGTTGTACAGATCAAACTTGGGTAATTTGAATCCTGCAGGCAACTGGACGTCAGGAAACAAGCACAGGTCCTTGTAGGCCACACTCACCTGCCCTCATAGGCCTTTCATATTTCTAAATGATTGCTCCAAGATTTTCACCTTTCGTATCATATCCTCCTGCTCAGGGTTTTTGGGAGGCTTCTCTTCTTCAGCTGAGATATCTAGACGGGGAGTGTAAGGATATGGTTCTGGTGGTTTGAAGGTGGGTTCAGTGGGTAATAGTGGGTTTCCTGGGTTTGAAACAAGGGTTCACTGGAAGATCTCTGTAATATGGCGGGTGGAGGAGCCACAAACACGAGAGTGGTCGGAGGTGGAGGGCTTGGGATTTGTTTGGGTGGTGGGGGTGGTGGTGTTTAGGAAGTAGTTGCGTAGTATTGCTGGTAGGTAGGGTAGGCCGGAGAGGAATTAACTGTAGGAGGATCCTGTGGCTGGGCTAATGGTGGGATGTAGCTAGGGTTGGCAGGATAAGCTGGTAGTGGGTGTCCCTTTGCCCAAGCCTGGTACATTTCGGCCATCTGTTGCTTCAATTTGTACATCTCCTCTTTCATGGCGTTGACATCCACAACTTCTTCCTCCCTAGAAGAGTCGACGATGCTTGCTTCTAACTCTTGGTTGACCATTTTGACTTATCTTTAGAACGGGTGTTGTATGGGTGGGTTGCCAGAATGCCAGTCAACTGAACCACCTGTCTGGACTCATCATCAACAACAACGTTGTTAGTGGTTAGGGCATTAACATATAGATAACCGCACATTTGGGGCATGAATGCACCTAGGCAGTTAATGGTTTCTAGCATGCATTTGCTCGACCGCTTGCGTCATCCCGGCTTTATTTATTCTCGGTTGTCACGTCTTTCTTTTATTCTTGCCTTGTTTCTTTTTATTTTGCCATTGTTTCTTGGTTGCGGATTTTCCCTTCTCTTTTGTTTCTCTTTTTCTCTCTTGTTTTTCTTTTATCGCTCCGCTCTTCTTTTCATTTTAGCTTTTTATTCTCACTGTATTTTCCTTTTTCATATGGCTATGGTCAGATCCTATGGAGATTGCCTACGCATCGTGACCATGCCTGAATCGGATCAAATGCAATAAATGTAAAATAGAAACAATATGTTTTTGGAATTTTCAATTTTAATAATAGCAAGCATTTCAATTACAAGGACTCAAGACTGACGCATGAAGATAACTAACAGACTCTAAATGACAAGACGAGCTACAAACCCTATCAACAATTATTCGATATTAAAATGACAGTGTAGACTGACTCGAAAAGAAAATACAGACTCAGATAACTGACAAACTCTAGTGAAAGAAAAATACAAACTCTAATGACAATCATGAATACATCAAAGCTCCTGGTGCCCGCGAGACATCGTTCGATCTCGCCGCGGGCCTATGTGCAAGTTCCCCTTGGAGTCTGTCCAGGTAACTCATTATCTGTTTCACAAATATCATCACTGAGGCAAAGAAGGTAGTCTGAGTCATGTTCTCGCACATTTGGCATTTCCTGGTGATGTAATGAGCAATAGCTAGGATTCTTTCTCTGATTATGCCTTTTTCTTGAAGCAGCCGCCCTATTTGTTCGACCCTGGCCTCCAAAGTCTGCTGATTTCTCTCCTGGAGTTGTTGCATGTCCATTTCTAATTGTGCTAATGCTATATAACAGTGCTCCCTTTCAACCTTGAACTCTTTTGCTTGCTTGATCATTTTGCTTTCTGCGGTAATGACCTTTTTCCTCAATCCCGCAACCTCATTGTCATGTTCTTTTCTCAACCGCTGAATCATGCGGGCTCGTTCTTCTGCATTTTTAGCCAGCTGTTTTCAAACCCCGGCTTGTTCCCTTTCTTCCTTGTTGAGGTCGAAACTGTAGTCATTTACTTTTTGCCTTAAATTTTCTATAAGCTTTGCATCTTTGGCACTCCTAATAGGGTTTTCAGCCGCTATCTTCATTTTTTGGATTTGGGCTCGTAAGGCTTCATTTTATTTAGCCAATTTCCTTTTCTTACCCTCGTCAGCCGCGGCTTGCACGCTGTTTTCAAACCTAAGGTCTTGGACCTGCTTTTCCAACTCTCCTATTTTTGCCATGTACTCATTTTCTTTGGCTAACCAAGCCCACTGCTCTTGCGACGATTCAGCAAACTCCTTGAGGTGAGGCCTTTTGGCCGGCCTCCCAAATGCAACATCCCTTCTATACCAAGCCTGATAATCAGGTGACATTTCTCCTTTGGCTCGATCCCGGACACAAGTATTCGCCGCCAAATATTGACATTCGCTCCAGACCTGGCGAACCTTTGCTTCAGGAAATTGGCCGTTGGGGCCAATCTCAACCACTTGCAAACTAAGATCATCGTCTTTGGGCACTATCTGGCATCTCCCGAGTTGTCTCAGTACCCGGTCCGGGGCGTAAGGCTGAATTCTTCTAAGACCCATTAAGAGGAAATGCAGCCTTGCTGCTGGCATATATATGATTTCATCAACGAGCAACCATCCAAATGTCCATTCTATTTGACTAGCAGTGAGGGACCGAAAGTATATTGTCCAACCCGTGAATCCTTTCGGCAAATTGACCCCTTTAATCCTTGTGTAAAACTCTTCTATGCATGTATTCTCTGGAGAGCCGTAGCTCAAAAACTGAGGACGATGGTGCAGATGCTCGGTCATCCACATTTGTAACAGTAGACTGCATACCTCGAAGAAGTCTTCCCCGGCCTTGCAGGCTGTAAGAGCACGGAAGATGTCGGCTAATATCATAGGTGCCAGGATGGTCATTAAAGTGCTGACGACCCCCGCGATTTTTATGTCGATGTTACCATCCTTCATTGGGAATACCAGAAGCCCCAAAAAGACCACCATGAATGCGACACGTCTATGTTTCTCCCATTTCTGGCGGTTCCCTTTGCTACATATCTTGCTTTCCGGGTTGTTGAACCCCCCGATATGGCCATATCTATGGTATATAAAGTGTGGAGTGCGAAAGCCATTCACCAAATCTGCGTTATGAACCATCCTGATTATCTTCAGAGAGTCTAAGAATCTGTGTATAGCTACAGTTCTCGGGGCAACGAAGTACTTGTGCCTTAAAGGAACCTCATCTTTTCCGATGTAACTAGCTATTTCTTCTAATGTCGGGGTAAGCTCAAAGTCTGAAAAATGGAACACGTTATGTGCCGGGTCCCAACACATAACTAGTGCTCTGATAATATCTCCCCGAGGCACAATCTCTAGCAAACCGGTAAGCCCTTTCAAATATTTCTTGACTTCATCTTGCCCTTCGCCTCCTAACTCATTCCACCACATACGTAACTCCAAAGGAATTTTATGCATGATCGAGAAAGGTTCATTTTGAGTCGTGCTCATCCTGCACATATATTAAGGTGATTTAATCACTTATTTTGTCCTAAAAGCAAAAATGACACTATTCTTTTCATTCAAATTTCTAATTTCAAAACAAACCTGGTTTTGCAAATACGGCCTTTCAGCACTTCGGGTGAAGATTTTAAGGCTGCATTGGCTAACCGGCCAAAATCTTTAACAAATGACCAAAGGTGGTTGTTCTCACAAAAGCAGCCTTCCGGCGTCCCTTCGGGAATGTTCGGCTTATTTTTCAACAAGAATGGCGTAACCCGACTTATTGGATAAAATTACACTTTTGGTATTTTTGGCTATTTTTGCAAAAGGGGCGGTTGGACCCGATGAGGGTTGCCTACGTATCTCACATCCGGTGAGAATCAAACCAGCATAGTTCGGGCAAATAAACTAACTATTTTCGAAAACAAGACTCTTTTTGACAAATACACTATTTCGGAAAGCAGGACTCTTTTTATATTTTCTTTTCAACAAGCTATTTGAAAATAAAACTCTTTTGTTTTCTTTTTCTTTTTTATTGATAAATAAAACAAACCATTCTTTTTGTATGAACAAATTTTCCTGTTTTCCTTTTTCTTTCTTTTTCATTTTCTAAAAAAAAATTCGACAGAGTTTCGACTCTATTTTGACATTGGTCGTTTAACTCTCTACACTGATATTTCTTTTTTTTTTTTTTCAATTTTCCAAATATTCAATCCGGTCAACATTCGAGGCTGATACAAATAAATATACATGCAACACGTAAGATGCATCATGGTGGTCTTTTCATATCCGGTTACCTGTCCTGGACGGACCCAACCCCTGTGTTGAGTCCCCTAAGTCATATGCACGTGATGCAAATAAGTGCTCCTACTAGGGATCCGGGATGGAGTCAAGTTATTCTAAGTTTAAAACCTGGGCATGTGCTCTAGACTGTGCATCCGAGAGGACAACTCGAGTCGAGGAGGGGGCCACGTACCGGGAACCAAAAGGCCATCCGGCTTAGTAACTTGTCTGGCCTCCTTCTTATTTCAAGGTATGACACTAACAGAATAGGGAATCTCAACCAGTAAGCACATCCCCGGAGGTGAGAAAAGAAGGGTTTCAGCACGGTTTATATACAGTTCAGATAATATCAAAGCAGTAAAGCATTTAGCACATTTAGCAGGAAAACATGTAGGAAAATCAGATAAAGCCAAACATAATAATTATTCTAAGCTCGAATTCTTAAATCCTGAACCGAAGTTCTAGGTTTGTGTCACCAGCAGAGTCGCCAGAGCTGTCACACCTCCTTTTTCGCTTACTACACCCCGTGAAGGGTATAATAAAAGGAGTTTTTCCAATTAAGGGACAATCGAAACGGGATTCGTTTATTAAGAGATTCAGAGTCGCCACTTGGGAAATTTATGGTGTCCCAAGTCACCGGTTCGAATCCCGAATCGAGGAAAGGGTTTGACTCTGTATTACAGTCGCGAACCAGAAATCCGGGTAAGGAATCCTATTAAATCGGGAGAAGGTGTTAGGCACTCCCGAGTTCCGTGGTTCTAGCGCGGTCGCTTAACTGCTATATTTGGCAAAAATCTAATTTTAATACATGTTGGACCTATAGTGCAACTTTAGAATTATTCACCGCTTTTAGTCAATTATTAAGAAAGTGAACGTCGTTTAAGAACGTGTTTTTGGACCACGTCACATGAAATGCACCCGGATCCTCGACACATTCTTATTCAACATTTTTGGACTTGGATTTGGGTTGCATGAAATGCACACCCGTATTTAGGAAGGTAAAATTATTAAAAATACGCCTAAAGTGACTAACGCGTTATTAACTTTGTAGGAGGCCATGAATATTCGCTGAATGGCACATCCCGAAGTCTAAGTATTTTTAATATATACATTTATGAGGGCCCCAAAATTTATGTGCTTTGTTCGGCGAGGCTCATCTCATGTGTTTTTAAAACGGCAAACCTAAGAGCAACTACGATTCTCTACTTTATTATTTGTCTCTAAATGGGCTAATTAATTGGCGCGTACAAATTCAAACCTCAAATTCAAGTCCGAATTCAAACAAAAGGGAGGCCCTTTTAGTTTGAACTCGCCGCCTAATTTGAAGCCCAAACTTATACTTGCAAATCAATTCCCCATGTTCCTAATACACTTTTAAAAGGGTTTTAATTTGTAGTAACCTTTTGGGCTTTGGAAGTTGGCCCAAACGAGAAAGGTATTCAAAATATGACCTGGGCCCGCGCAAGCAGAAGAGGGTGCAAACAAAAGAGAAGCGCAGGTGGCTGTGACGCCACAAGCTAATATTGAACCCACACGCAACACTTATCCTTGATACATTAATTAATTCTAAAATAGGGTATTCAACATAAGTTCGAATTCTATATTGTGGCATTTATCCAAACAGCTTAACCAATTGTGAATTGAAATTAGTTCGAGATGACTGAAGCGTAACCATTTATCCTATGAACTCACATTTATTATTACTAACCATAACTAACCCCAGATATTATAACGTCAGGATTACACTACCAATCATTAACACAAGTGAAGATCGTGTTCTAAGACATCTGACCTGTGCTAATCGCCTACAACAATTCGAGTGTTAACCACAATGAAGGATATATTAACTAGTTTCCTAAACTCACACTACTCACTAACATTGAAAATTAAACTAGTCACTAAAATGAAACTATATCATGATGATTATCTATTTTAATCACAACACTAAAATGAAACCTGAACTAAACTATACTGAGACAGTCCAAATCATACAGTGTAGTTTTTAGCTCAGTTATGCATACAGGAATGACAATGAACTACTAATCAAGTTACAGAAATTATCTAAACATACAAAATTGTTAAAACAAAACAGAGCAATATTAGAATTTGGCTTCAACTTCATTTCATGTTTTCAACAAGAGATGCTACATCAAATCAGTCTCGAAGTGTACCTGGATTTTGAGTATAAGCAAAAGAGAAAGAGATCAGCAGCAGTGAAGTAATAAGCAGCACTGAGAATCAATAGCAATGACAAGCAGAAGTTGAATCACAGCCAAAAATGAATTAAGCAACTCCAGTGAAGTCAAAAATCAAACAGAAGCGAAATTCAACCACAAACGACTCAAATAGGCTTAATTGAGCTAGGAATTGAATCCAAGTATACCAAATAACCCTCAGCAATCAGAATCACACTTGACTAAACCTCAATTTGACTCGAAGGAACCAAATCAGAACCAGGACCAATGGAACAATGTTTTCAATCCTTCTGGAAACAATTTTTTTTGTTTTTTGGTTTTTTAGAACTAGATCTAGAACTGAATTTGAAATTCAAACTTTAGCTTGTGGAAATCTGATGATTGAGTTTTTGGGGGGAATTCTATAGGTTGCAAAAACTTGTGAATGAAGTAAGGGGACTGCCCTTTTATAGAAAAATCAGTTGTCAATTCCAGATTTTATTTTTTAACACTTTAGTCCCTGGTTTCCTAACTTGTTACCCAAGTTACTACATTTAGAATACTAAAACTTACACCTAGACCCCTTCTAGAAGGGTCTAGGGTGTTCTAACCTGATTTTCCTACTATTAAAATGCCTGTATTACCCTTGAATGAGTTCTGAAATTACCAGCCTTGACAAATTGGGCCATTTCAAGTGCCCAAACTGCCCCTGATCCCCCTCTAAAACTACTGCACTGCCCTATTTGTTCTACTGAATTTATTGACTGTGACTAACTGCCCCCAACCCCTTTACCAGTGATTAACTAATAACTAGTTGTTTCAGTATTCCAAACAAACAGCCAAATTAACTACTTAAATAATGAACAGTATCTAAAAAATGATTTGCAACCAAAACATTACCAAACGGAACTAATTAAATCAAGACTTAAACTAAATTAAATCAAGACTTAAACTAAAGGAAGAAATCAATGACCAAATCAGAAAAGGGGACACTAATAAACTAAATCATATGCCTAATGAAGACTGACTGAGATGAATCAAATAGCAAAACCAAATAAATCCTAATCTGACTATACTAATAATCAAGTAGATAAAAAACAAATGAGTTAAGATCTAAACGAACAAACAATCAAACCCTAATCAAACTAAGCATAAGAACAGAAACAAGAGAAGAAAATCCATCAAAGGAACGTGAACAGAAAAGAAAAATGAAAGAAAAAATAAAAACAATCAAAAACTCACTTAATGGGGTGCGTCTTGATTTAATATTGGAGTAATCTTGAGGCGATTAAGAGCTGATAGTGATGTACTTGAAATGGGGGGGGGGGTGATACAGGGCCTTGGTGCGAATTTTGGGCTATCCGACGAACTAGGGTTTTTTCCAAAAACTTCAAGTTAATATTCGAAGGGGTGGGGCCTGATTCGATGGAAAGTGAGTGCATATTCGGAGATAAGGGAACGAGGTGAGTTAGGGGTGTAAATTTGGGGTCGCTTGGAAGGGTGGCGCCATCATGCACGGCGGTGGCGGCGCTAGGGTTTGGCATATTTGGAGCGTTTGGTTGGGATTTGAGATAAACGGGGTGTGGATTTGGCAAGAGAAGAGGGAAAGGATTTAGGTGTGAGACTTTAGGGTGATTTGGGCTTCGCCACCGGCGGCGGCGATTTTCGGCCGACGGCGTTTAGGCGGAGGGCGGCTGGAGACGGGGTGGTGTATGGCAGAGCCGGTGGGGGAACAGGAAACGGGAGAGGGTACGAGGAGGGTGAGAGTATGTCTAGGGTTTGAATTGGTTGTTCAGACATTTTTATTGTAATGTAACGACCAACTGTGGCCGTTGGATCAAAGGGAATTGAGGGCCAGGATAAGAGGGTGGCAAAAATGGGGTCGTTTTGTTCTCAAATGGAACGGACCGGGTAAGGGATCATTGGGCCTGGGCGGGTGGAAATTGACTCTGGGCTCAGCTTCAATTCAAATGTAGCAGCCCATCTTTATTTTCCTTATTATATATTTTCTTTTATTTTTCTTTCCAATTGTTTTCTTTTTCTCTTTTTATTGTTTTGTATTTATATAATTTGATTTTGTTGAAAATAAAACTAAGACTCAATTGACTCTAATATAACAATATTTAATTTTCCCAAAATTAACTAATTTCTAATTTTTAACTAAAAGAAAGTCCACAAATTAAAGATAAAAGTGCAAAGAACCATTTTTGTTATTTTCTTTATGTAAACAATTTTACTACTAGCCAATGCTAAAAATATGAAATTAAATCCCAAATAAATGCTAAATATATGTTTGTATTTTTTATATGAATTAAAATGCACAGATAAAATGCAACAAATTAACAAAAAATAACACAAAAATCACAAAAATTGTAAAATAATAAAGAAATTGTTTTGTTTGAATTTTGGGAATTATTTGCTTAGGAAAAAAATCACGTGCTCAAAGCTGTAACGACCCGACTAGTCGTTTTGAGCTCTAGCACGTCGTTCAGTAGTCTGAGGCCATGAACAACTTTATTTTAGGTATTGTGACTTGTGTGTGGTCGGAATTGAATTTCGGAAAGTCCAGAGTTGATTTGGAAGGAGAATTCTTGTTTCGGAAGCTTAAAGTTGAAAGAATGAACTAGGATTGGGTTTTTGAGTAAACGACCTCGGAATCGGGATCTGAAGGTCCCAGCAGGTTCATATGATGATTTCGAACTTGGGCGTATGCCCGGTTCGCATTTTGGATAACCCGAGAGTGTTTTGGCGCCTATTGAGAAAGTTAGTATTTTAGAAGAAATTTCATAAGTTTGGCTCGAAGTGCATTTTAGTGTTATCGCTATCCATTTGAGATTCCGAGACTGTGAATAGCTCTATATGGTAATTCTGGAGTTGGGGGCGCGATCGGAAGTGAATTCGGAGGTCCGTAGATCATTTGGCTAAAGATGGAAAATTGAAGGTTTTGAGAAGTTTGACCGGAAGTGGACTTTTTGATATCGGGGTTGAAATTCGATTTCAAAAGTTGGAGTAGGTCCGTAATGTCGAATATGACTTGTGCGCAAAATTTGAGGTCAATCGGACGTGATTTGATATGTTTAAGCATCGAAAGTAGAAGTTTGAAGTTCTAAAGTTCATAAAGCTTGAATTGGGGTGTAATTCATGATTTTTGTGTTGTTTGATGTGAGTTGAGGCCTCAAGCAAGTCCGTAATGTGTTTTGAGACTGGCTGGTATGATTGGTTGGGGTCCCGTGGGCCTCGGGTGAGTAACGGATTGAAAGTTGGAATTTTTGGATAACTGAAGGGTCTGGTTGCTGGTATTTTTGCTTCTGCGGTGGGATAACCGCAGAAGCGGAAAGGGAGTAACAGAAGCGGAGTTTTTGTCAAGGGCTCGAGGACCGCAGATGCGGTCAGGGTTCTGCAAAAGCGGGACCGCATCTGCGGAAGGCTTGTCGCAGAAGCGAATAAAGGTGGCCTAGGGAGGACCACAGAAGCTGTAATTTAACCGCACCTGCGGAACCGCATAAGCGGTCAAGGGACCGCAGGTGCGGAAATAGCTGGAGGCAGAATTGTTTTAAATGCGCGATTTGGCCATTTTCTCTCATATTTTGATGACTTGGGCGATTTTTGGGGAGCTTCAAGAGGGGATTTTCGTCATCAATGTTAAGGTAAGTTATCCCCACCTATCTTGAGTTAAATACATTAACTACGTATGGATTTGGGAATTTAAATTAGTATAAACATGAGGTTTTGGTGGAAAACCTAAGAATTTACATTTCTTGGAATTTAACCACGATTTTGGGTATGGAATTGAGAGTAAATTATATATTTGAGTTCTGAGGTTATGGGTAAACTTACTCTTCGAAAATTTTGGAAATTCGGGCACGTGGGGGCGAAAGCATTTTTTTCAACTTTTCGATCGAGGTTAGAAATTTCTACATATTGGATTATAATGATAGGTTAAGTATATATTAATGGATTTACATAATTATTGGCTAGTTTTGGAGCGTTGTGCATCGATTCGAGTCTTTGGAAGGGCGTGGAATGCCGGTTATGGACCTTTGAAGCGAGGTGAGTCTCCTTTCTAACCTTGTAAGAGGGAATTGTCCCCATAGGTGAAATAATTGATTATGTGCTCCTATTTGTGGGGGCTACGTACGTACGAGGTGACGAAAGTCCGTGCGTAGCTACTATTATGCTATTGTCCGAGTAGTTAGGACCCAAAAGCATGCTATACTTGGATTAATTATAAGCTCATTGATAGCTTGGATTGCTTAGATCGTATTGAATTAGTAAATGAATTTCAAAAAGGATTAAACTTTAATTTCTTAAATTATTAAAAAGAGGACTGGCTTTTAATTGGACAAATGCTCCCTCATAAATCCTTAATTGGCTATTTGAGCATGTATTTTTTTTATGTGAACCTACGTCGCATGATTGATTCGCGAGCAGGGTGATTGTTTATTTTATGTTGACCGCGTCACATGGATAGTTCGCGAGCGGGGTAACAGATGCATCTATGGTTCGAGCCGTTCGACCCTCGACAGTGCACAATTTACATTTCTATTGGAGAGAGCTGTCGACCTCGGCATGATTTGCGCATGATATATATTGTTGCCTGCGAATTTTAAATATTGGTACTGCCTTTCATGGCTTGAGATATATTGATAAGATAATGAAAAGTAAACCTTGAAAATCCTTTATTATTTGTTAAAGGTATTTATCTATTTTCCGACTTCGTGAGTTAGAACTGCTATATAAATCCATGATTTCCTCACATTTTTAGTATATTTTTATTTGACCTCTAGCAAGTGTTGAAGTCGACCTCTCGTCTCTACTTATTCGAGATTAGACGGGATACTCATTGAGTACACGTTGTTTACGTACTCATACTACACTTCTGTGCATTTTTGTTGCACAAGTATATGTAACTCTAGCAGCCTACTGAGCGGAGTAGCACGAATGAATCTGGGACTAGGTGAGCTGTATTATTCGAGACGGCCGCAGCGAGTACAGTCCCTTCTAGTATACTGTATTTACTTCCTATCCACTGTATTCCAGACGGATGTTGTATTTTATTTCCTTGTCAGTAGATGCTCATGCACTTGTGACACCGGGTTCTAGGAGGATTTTTGAATTATTAAATGTTAAGTTTGTTAAAGATTTCGTTGTTGTTTCCGTAAATTTTATTATTCATTATTTAATGTGTGAAGAAAAATAATTTTGACAATACAAAAATGGGAATTTAATTGAGTATTTTGGTTGTCTTGCCTGACAGTGGTGTCCGACGCCACCACGACCCTTAGTGAATTTTGAATCGTGACAACATAGTATNAAGAAAAATAATTTTGACAATACAAAAATGGGAATTTAATTGAGTATTTTGGTTGTCTTGCCTGACAGTGGTGTCCGACACTACCACGACCCTTAGTGAATTTTGAATCGTGACAACATAGTATCAGAGCACTAGGTTCCTAGGGTCTCACGAGTCATGAGCAAGTCTAGTAGAGTCTCGCGGATCGGTATGGAGATGTCTGTACTTATCCTCGGGAGGCTGCAGGACTGTTAGGAGTACTTCCCTTCTTGAGTCCTTATCGTGCGATTTGATTTCCTGTGAGGCTTATGCCTTCGTTTCTTTCCTACTCAATCTTACGCGACGCAAACCGCTTGTTACAAATCAAAAATTTAAGAACCGTAATGGTACTACAGATTTGATACAGGATGTTTCTCCTGGTATAGTTGATCGGATTATTGTCGTCGCTTTATAGAAGAATATTTTATTGTCTCAACCCAGTAACTGTACTTCTGAGGGCTCTGGGGCCAGGCACAAGTTGTCACGATGCTTATGAACAATTGTTCCGTAGTATTGTTATGATGGTATGAAGTTTGCCTATGTATCGGGGTAGTGAATTACTAGAAGAGAGGTTTACTCAGTGCATAATCAAGAGATTCAGTGTTTTATTCCCGGCAGGGGAAAGGCAATCGGACTAAGGATGGTCAAGTTTGGGCTGGTGGAAGTAATGAGACTTGGTATTTGCAAGCGTGGTGGAGATTTCTTCTGTGATGGGGTGTCGTCGCCCTAATTGAACGTACTAAATTTATCGGTGTTATGATGTGCTACAATTCGCCTTTGGGGCAAGATGTTGTGAAATAGTATTGGAGATGCAACTGTTAGACATCGCGAGGTAGGGTGGTTCAGGATTAAATCGGCACTTTTAATATTGGCAGCTCGAGAGAGATAATCTCCGGCAAAAAATTTAAAGTTAGTAGCGATTTGTGGATTCAAGTGCTACGAAGATAGATTTTTATTAAGGTAACAACTGAGTAGCAAAGGATAAGGAAAGATGTGTGGAAAGTGTCAGGCTGTGGCTAAAATTTCTAGAATGCCAAGTATAAGAAGCAAAGGTCGAATAATCGATTAAGGGGATGAGTTCCGCCAAAGTGGGAGAGTGGCGAAGTTGCATATGGGCTTTGCAGTAGGATGACCACGTGCCTTAAGGAAAGTTTGGAGTGATTGAGAATGTTAGTGATTGATGATTGGGGTCTACGGATTTAATTTGAAGTATGTGCTATTATGCGGCAGGAGATTTGATATAACGAAAAAGGAGATGCCTATAAGAAAGAAGGATGCAGCATAACTTTGAGTTGGAAGGATGTTGCCAAACATTTAAATGATGTCCACGATGGGTAAATGAACCTGTGCAGCTGGAGAGTGAGCTCAGACTCAGGATATGTTATTGATGTCGTAATGATTGTACCCCGTGCAGCGGCGTTGGAATCAAGTAGGTCAAGTCACATGGAATCGTCAGAGTATCAAGACATGCAAAGGTCTCACATAGCAGGTGGGGGAAAACATCACCCAAAGCGAATGAATTACATGCCCAACATGTTCGCCCAACCGGAGAATGCTAAAGAATGGGTCGAACTCTTCAAAAATCTGACTGAGGACCAAGTACAATGGATGTTCGAGTGGTTTCCAACCGAGGAGTTCATCATCCGATCCAGGGACGCACCTTTCCTAATACTAATCGGCTTAAGTGGAACGTACCCATACGTACCTCTTCGAGTTATGAGACAAGTGGGTAGGAAGCAGGTTATACCAAGGGTCGACAAGATGTTTCACTTCCGGGCTGACTTCCAGAATGACGATAGCCCTTACAGGTGCCAGGCTCAACATATGTGGCATTGCAAGATTGTCATGGGAAGGGACACTATTGAACCAGACAGATACCATATAGGTTGTGCTCCTTATTATTCAGGCTGGTTGGAGGACAATCAAAATGGTATGGGTCAACCCGGGTTTGTCCGAGGTCACAGGGTCATCGATGAAAAGGCTGAAGCACAGGTCAAGTACAACCATCTGCAAAAGAGAATCCAAGAATGCAAAAGCGAGCACCGCGAGATACAGGAAGCCAATCAAAAACTAATTGGAGAGTAGAAGGATATGGTTGTCAGTGCCAACAAGCGATTTATCTATCTTGAACGAGCTATAGTAGAGTTGGAAAAGAAGTTTCTGAAGAGGGTCAAAGATTGCCGGACTGCTGAAGGAAATGAAGGGGACATCTGGCCAGAGCCTACTTGCTGTTGGGACTGCGCGAGCTAGGAAAGCTGTTCGATGGAGCCAATGATGCCGAGTCTGGGGAAGGTCCTTCTGGGACCAAATAGATAGGAATTTCCATTTTCGCTTTATAGAATGTAATAAGGTCAATGGACATTAGTGATTTTTTTTTCCTTGTTATTTTAGTATCATTTTGGGATTCGTCTACCTTTATCAATCAAATGAGGCATTTAGCATTCTAAGTTCTCCAAAATTAACTTGTCACTAGGCCTACCTCAGGCACAATAAGGTCCCCCAAAATTAGGACGCGCTTTTATATTTCAGCACTATTTGTTTTAAATATTGCAACATTTTTCCTAACGATCCTCACTAACTTGTTATCTTTTGTTATTACTTTTTGTTTATTCCCCTCCCAAAAGGTTAGTTCGTGAGCTCTAGCAACATCATCATATTTTACGAGATCTAGGGGCCCTCCACCTACTCCTTATCCCAGTCCTGTCAGACACAAAAACAAAGGAAAAATGGAAGACTTGAACAACTCAGCTAAACGGGTAGAGGTCACTTATGGCACTTTGGTCCCCAAGGAAAATGCATCCCAGTTAGAACAAAAGTTGTTGAAGTTTCAGGAAGAACTTGATCAAGTCCGGAATTTGGCAAGTCCGTCATATTCCCTCACCACTCCAGAGGTTACTTTTCCAAATACTCAGAATCATGTACCTCCGCAAAACATCCCAAAGCAACAAAACCATCCCGCTCATCACTACTACTGCAATACTTGCCATAACACCCCACTGATCATCCCAGAACTCCACAAATGACCACTGCCGCACCCAACACAATACCCCCATCTACGTGGAGACTGTACCACACTCCACCCGGCTCATCTCAAGCACACCCGAGTCCAATGTTAAGGACTTGCTCATCAAAAATCTGGCCGAAGAGCTTAAAAAGTTGACTAGCAGAATTCAAGGCGTTGAAGGTAGTAAGGGAATTGAGGGGATAAACTATCCATTTACAGTCTGGTGGTACGTCCAAGAAAAGGGACATAGGTGCTGTAATGGTTGCACATAGAACCAAATCCCCTATCAATTACCAAACATACCCAATACCTCCAATCACATATCAGCTTACCACAAATTACCAAGAACCCTCACCCTCTTACCATACTCCACCACCCACTTATCAGTCATCTCCACCTCCCGCATATCAGCCCACTTCACCCAAACACCCCCAACCAGCACAGTTTACCAAGCATTCAACACCCAACCATCCCACTATTAATCGCCCTCCCCCGCCTACGTCAAAACTTCCCTAGACCTCGACCAAATTTTGACCGCAGACCTCCCAAATAATATACCAACATTGCTGAACCAATAGACCAGATGTACGAAAGGCTCAAAGCTGCTGGTTATGTCACCCCTATCCCTACCATAACTCCCGAAAACCCTTCTCGATGGGTCAATCCAAATAAATCATGTGCATACCATTCCGGCATGAAAGGACATACCATTGATGAATGCCGCTCTCGGAAAGATAAGATCCAGACCTTGATTGACAACAAGATCATTGTAGCAAGGAGCTTGCTCCGAATATCCGTAATAACCTTCTGCCAGACCAAAAAGGAAGATGTGTTCACATGATCGAGATAGAGGATGGCTGGGATCCCAAGGGATCAATCGGTTTAATCACAGAAGGCGACGATCCAAAGAAGCCAGTAGTCACCCTTAATCCGATTGTGATCCAAATTCAACCTTCTGGAGATGCCAAGGTGAACATGTCCATGCCACTCGAGTTTGAAGCGCCATCCTCAGAAAAGATGCCAGCACCGATTGAGGTTGAGTTTATGCCACCAGCAAACACACCTATACCCTTCAAAGTTGCAGTCTTACCACCTAAGGGTCCTGCTCCGTTCGGAGTAGAGATAGTCGCGCCAATCCCAGTGGCAATGTCGACAGTAACACCATTTCACACAAAGGCCTTACCTTGGGACTACATAGCCGAGGCCAGAAGAAAAGGGAAGGTCAAGTTCGGGGAAGCCGTTGCGGCTCAGGGTATGACAAGAATCGGAATGTTTTATACCCCGAAGTATTTGGTTGAGTCAAGAAAGAAGGCCTCTAGTCGGCCAACCATCATTGAAACCGGGCCCGACGATCTCTGGATAAAGGTACAAGCTAAAGAATACTCAGCCATTGATCAGCTGAACAAAACACAGGCACAGATTTCTATCCTTGCTTTGCTACAAAGTTTCGATGCACACAAGAATGCCTAGTTAAGAGTGCTGAGTGAGGCATATGTACCAAGTAACATCACCGGCGGAGAGATGGCAAACATGGTAGGCCAGGTATTAGAAAGTCACAAAATCCCTTTTCACGAAGATGAGCTGCCGCCGGAGGGGTTGAGTCACAACAAGGCATTGCACATCACTGTGCAGTGCGAAGATTACTTTATCACTAGAATCCTGATCCTCCGCAGGATCCAACCTCAACATTTGCCCATTGTGACACTAAGGACATTAGGAAAGGGGCTTCATGAGATCAAGGACGGGGCCATCAACGTCAAAGCTTTCGACGGATCCCAAAGGTCTACTATTGGGGAAATTAGCTTGTGTTTGCAAATGGGGCCTACTTGGTTTGATGTTGATTTTCAAGTGATAGACGTGCTAGCATCTTACAATCTGTTGTTGAGACGGCCATGGATTTATGCCACCAGGGCCGTGGCGTCAACACTACACCAGGCGGTGAAGTTTGAGTGGAATCATCAAGAAATGATCATTCACGGTGACGATAGCAATCTCATATACAGTCGCTAGACCATTCCAGTAATTGAAGGAAGAAGAAGGATAGGCGGGGAAACTTACTACAACATCAAGCGAGACAACGCCGTTGATAAAGACAAATGGTGGGATAACAAAATTGAAAGCATATTGAATTGGAGCGGGTATGAACCCGGCAAGGGACTTGGCAAGAACCTCCAAGGAATCGCTAAGCACATCAAGCTCAAGAAATATGGCACCACCTTCGGATTGGGATATGAGTATACTTGGGAGGAATTCAACCACTGGTCTCCACCATGGTGCGGTCCTTACTATCCTTTGGAGCAGCCAATACCCCATTTGGAAAAGACTTTCCAACGGGCCGAAGTGATCTGTGGGTCAGAAGAAGAGGAAGCACTGGCAGCAGTGAGAAATTTGTTCTTGGAAGATGATGACATGGATTGTTGTGACATTTTCGAGGAGGAGGGGGAGGAAGGCCCTTCCATACAGGCCGTGAGCAGAGGAGCATGCCTCAATAACTGGACTATCAGAACCACCAGAGCTCGGCGAGCCTCAGGGTAGCAAGGCTGAACAAGCATCATGCACTATTTTATTTTTTACTAGTTTACTTTCCTTTCGCATTTTTATTTTTGCAAGAAAGAGCTCCAATGTTCAAAAACAGTTATGGAATTTATCAAAGCGTTTCGGTTTTCTTATAAATATTACTCTTATTATTTTCTCTCATTACTTTAATTATACAGTATTACTATTACTTATCTTGATGAACCAATGACTGTGACATGCAACGAGACAACGTAACAAACGGACATAGATTCAGAGGAAGATGATATACCGGAAGAGATTGTTAAAGAAGTTGAGAATTTTGAGAACAGACCTAAGTCTGACCCAGACGAGACTGAGATTGTTAACCTGGGGGATGCAGAAAACATCAAAGAAACACAAATCAATGTTCATTTGTCACCATCAGAAAAGGAAGAATACACAGAGTTTCTAAGAGAATATGAGGAGATATTCGCCTGGTCATACGATGACATGGCTGGTCTGAGTACATCTATTGTGGCACATAAACTGCCGACTGAACCGACATGTCCACCAGTAAAATAGAAGCTCAGAAAATTCAAGCCAGATATGAGTTTGAAAATCAAGGAAGAAGTCACTAAGCAGGTCAAAGCTCAAGTTCTCAGGGTAGCAAAGTATCCAACATGGTTAGCCAACATTGTGCCAGTACTGAAGAAAGATGGGAAGGTTGGAGTATATGTCGACTATCGGGATCTCAACCTGGCCAGTCCAAAGGATGACTTCCCCCTGCCAAACATACATATCCTGATTGACAATTGCGCCAAGCACGAGTTGCAATCATTTGTAGATTGTTTCCTGGGGTATCATCAGATCTGGATGGATGAAGAAGATGTTGAGAAAATAGCTTTCATAACGCCGTGGGGAATGTACTGCTACAAGATAATGCCATTTAGGTTAGAATGAAGGGGCCACCTACATGAGGGCCATGATTTTCCACGATATGATACATAAGGAGATCAAAGTATATGTAGATAATGTCATTATCAAGTCCAAGAAAGTCGTTGATCACATGGAAGATCTGAGGAAGTTTTTCAACAGACTGAGAAGATACAACCTGAAACTGAATCCTGCGAAATGTGCATTCGGGGTTCTAGTTGGAAACTTGCTTGGGTTGTGAGTCGCTAGGGAATAGAGCTGGATCCATCAAAGATCAAAGCCATTCAAGAATTGCCACCGCCAAAGAACAAGAAGGACGTAATGAGTTTCTTGGAGAGACTTAACTACATCAGCCGGTTCATAGCACAATCTACAGTTATCTACGAGACGATCTTCAAGATGTTGAAAAAGGATGCCGCCACCAAATGGACCGATAAACGCCAAAAATCTTTTGATAGAATCAAGGAATACTTATCGACACCACCAGTCTTAGTCCCGCCTGAGCCAGGTAGACCTTTGCTAATCTACATCGCAGTGTTAGATGGTACCTTCGGTTGCGTCCTAGGGCAGCATGATGAAATCGGAAAGAAGGAACAAGCCATTTATTATCTCAGTAAGAAGTTCACCCCGTACGAGGCCTGGTATTCTCTGTTAGAACGCACATGTTGTGCTCTAACTTGGGTGGCCGAGAAGCTGAGGCACTACTTCTATGCCTATACTACATATCTCATATCAAGGATGGATCCTTTGAAGTACATCTTTTAGAAGCCCATGCCCACTGGCAAGCTAGCCACGTGGCAAATCCTGTTGAGTGAATTTGATATTGTCTATGTGACTCAGAAAGCAATCAAGGGACAGGCACTAGCAGATCACCTGGCCAAAAACCCCGTAGATAGAGAATACGAATCCCTGAAAGAGGTATCATTCATAGGAGAAGATATTGCAGAATCCTATGACGGGTGGAGAGTGTTTTTTGATGGAGCAGCAAATTTCAAAGGAGTCGGTATAGGAGCAGTCCCAGATTCGAAAATCGGTCAGCATTATTCGGTGTCTACCAAACTCAGGTTCCTGTGCATGAACAACATGGTCGAGTATGAAGCATGCATCTTAGGGCTCAAGATGGCCATTGACATGAACATCCAAGAGTTTCTAGTAATTGGGGACTCAGACCTACTCATACATCAGGTACGAAGAGAATGGGCGACCAAGAACTCCAAGATACTCCCTTATCTGCACCATGTGCAGGAGTTGAGAAAGAGGTTCACAAAGACAGAGTTCCAGCAAGTTCCCATAGTCCAGAATGAGTTCGCTGATGCATTGGCTACCCTATCGTCCATGATACAGCATCCAGATACGAACTTCATTGACCCTATTCCGGTGAAGATCCATGATCAGCCAGCTTACTGTGCTCATGTCGCAGAAGAAGTAGATGGAAAACCTTGGTTTCACGACATCAAGGAATATTTGGCAAAAGGAGAATACCCAGAACTTGCAAACACCACTCAGAAGTGCGCACTTCGAAGGTTGTCCAACAATTTGTTTTATAGCGGAGGAATCCTGTATAGGAGGACTTCGGATTTGGGATTAGTAAGGTGTGTCGACGCGAATGATGCATCTAAACTGCTAGAGAAAATTAATGCTTGGACCTTTGGTCCGCATATGAACGGCTTTGTCTTAGCCAAGAAGATACTCTGTGCTGGTTACTTTTGGATGACCATAGAAACGGACTGCATCTAGTACGTTCGAAAATGCCACCGGTGTCAGGTACATGCAGACATGATAAAGGTACCTCCAAATGAGCTTAACGCAACAAGCTCACCATAGCCGTTCGCCGCTTAGGGAATGGATGTTATTGGACCAATCTAACTTGTTGCTTCCAACGGGCATAGATTCATCCTAGTGGCAACTGACTATTTTACCAAATGAGTCGAAGCAGCATCATACAAAGCAGTGACAAAGAAAATCGTGGCAGACTTTGTCCGCGACCATATTTTTTGTCGGTTCGGGATCCCGAAGTCAATCATTACTGATAATGGCTCCAACCTCAACAACGATTTAATGAAAGCTATGTGTGAGACCTTCAAGATCAAACATAAGAATTCTACAACCTACAGGCCTCAGATGAATGGAGCCATAGAAGCCGCCAACAAAAATATCAAGAAGATATTGAGGAAAATGATAAAGAAGCATAAGCAATGGCACGAAAAGCTATCATTCGCTCTATTGGGGTATCGCATCACAGTTCGCACATCAACTGAGGAAACTCCCTATATGATGGTTTATGGTACAGAAGTCGTCATTCCCGCCGAAGTAGAAATTCCTTCTTTGAGGATCATACAAGAAGCTGAGCTCGACGATGCAGAATGGGTGAAAAGTCGCTACGAGCAGTTAGCTCTTTTAGATGGTAAAAGAATAAATGGAGTTTGCCACGGTCAGATTTATCAGAACAGAATGTCCAGAGCCTTCAACAAGAGAGTCAAACCAAGACGGTTCACACCGGGGCAGCTAGTGTTAAAGAAAATTTTCCCGCATCAAGATAAAACCAAAGGGAAATTCTCTCCCAATTGGCAGGGTCCATACATGGTTCATCGGGTTCTGACAGGAGGAGCCCTTATACTTGCAAAAATGGATAGAGAAGTTTGGCCAAAACCAATCAATTCGGACGCAGTCAAACGTTACAATATGTAATTTTCATGCTTTTGCTATATGATGTAATTTGAACTACGTCTGACCTGAAACCCGTTTAATAGGGGATACATATGCAGCCTTATGGGTTCGGTCACAATTCAATAAAATTTTCATTTCCCCCCGCAATTGGAAACTGGGGCAAAATTTTGAGGAGGACCCTCAAAATTCCGAAGCAATATCAGCCGATCATCACAAGCAACCATCAGAAGCAGTAGCCCAGTAAACTGGGGCAAAATTTTGAGGAGGACCCTCAAAATTCCGAAGCGATAGAGGTTGCAATGTCCTGAACAATGTCACATTCGTCAGTTCATCTAAAAATTATTTCTTAAATATATACTCATGTCATATTTTTTACAAACTCATGCATGTCTGTTACCAAAAGTGCTCTGTTTAGCAACGCTACCCCCAATGATACGCACAGTATCACCAAAACAGAGCCAATCAGGTCAAGCAAGTTAGCGGGGACACGAATTAACCTTTCCCCTTTTACAAAACTCATGATTTTTCTTTGGATGCAGGCACCCAAGTCGTAGAATCATAGAATATATTATACATTCATATTGTTCATGGATACAACTCTCAGAACCGTCACACGTATTCACAGTTGCTATCCGCACACAATATCCCCAGCAACCACAATATCACAATTAGCTATCAGCTACCAGCTAAGAAAATTTTATTACTATTCACCTTTTATCTCTTGCATAGGCTACCATTCTGCCTTCTAAGACTAAGCTCTATTTCCATCTGCATTCATGCATTGCATAAGGCTACCATTCTGCCTTTCGAGGTTAAGCTTTACCTCCATCTGCATTCTCTGCATTGCATAAGGCTACCATTCTGCCTTCCGAGTTAAGCTCTACCTCCATCTGCATTCTCTGCATTGCATAAGGCTACCATTCTGCCTTCCAAGGTTAAGCTCTACCTCCATCTGCATAGTTGAAAGATCGCCACCTTTATTTACATCTTGTATGGCTGAAATATTACCACTTTATTTACTTCTCACATCGGCTAAAACATCGCCATTTTATTTACTTTTTGCATCGACTGAAAACATCGACACTTTATTTACACCTGTATCAGCTGAAAGATGGCCGCTTTACTTACATCTTACATCGGCGGAAAGATCGCCACCTTTACTTACACCTTGCATCGGCTGAAATATCGCCACCTTTATTTACATCTTGCATGGCTGAAATATCGCCACTTTATTTAATTCTTGCATGGCTGAAATATCGCCACTTTATTTACTTCTTGCATCGGTTGAAACATCGCCACTTTATTTACTTCTTGCATCGGCTGAAACATCGCTACTTTATTTACACCTGCATCAGCTGAAAGATTGCCACTTTACTTACATCTTGCATCGGCTGAAAGATCGCCACATTTACTTACATCTTGCATCGGCTGAAATATTGCCCCCTTTATTTACATCTTGCATCGGCTGAAAGATCTCCCCCTTTATTTACATCTTGTATCAGCTGAAATATCGCCCCCTTTATTTACATCTTGCATCGGCTAAAAGATCTCCCCCTTTATTTACATCTTGAATTGGCTGAAAGATTACCACCTACTGCATCTCATGGGCTAAAAGATCGCCAAACTGTCCAAAGGCGTCATTGTTCGGAGGCACCATTTCCATAGCCCTAGAACGTCATGTCATGGCCCGAGGACCTCTTTTAATCTCTTGCATATCATTATTCAAATGCATCATAGTTTGGAGGCATCATTCTCATAGCCTGAGAGTCTCATTTCATAGCCTACGAATCCTTTATTATATGCTTCATGGACCAGGACATCATGGTCTAAGGACGTCATCTTAACCGTCCAAAGACAGCATTCATGGTCCAACGGGAACTTGCATCATGTTTAAATTTATGCACAATATATGCTTGTATTGTTTATTTGCAGGTAAACCAGTGAGCAACAACCATCTCGGCAGGAGCATTCCGCTCCAGTTCCCGCAGCCCTACTAAACCTTGACCATTCATCCCAACCTGAATATAGCGTTCATTCTTGAGAAATCTCCATTGGCATATTCCTCCAACGGATCCTGAACTACATACGGCCTGATTCCTGTAAGACTAGAGATATGTAGGCAGCTCAGGAACCAGTGCACGGTCAACCTCTTCAAACCATTTCGCTCAGTCAAAATTGGCCATCGTATCTTTACCCGACAACTCTTTCATCCTTCCTGCGTAAAGAGGGGAAGCTGTTGATACCCAATTTTTCCCTGCATATTTTTATATACAAAATACTTTCAAAATAGCATATGTATGCATATATACGCATTGTCTATTTTTGTATTTTTCTAATTTTTAAAAGATGTTTAAATTAATTTATTGCCCTATTTTAGCAGTACAAAAACCAAATTATTCCTCAAATTATCATTTTTGGTGATTAATTTATTTTATTCTCATATTTATACCAAATATAGCTAAGGTAATTTTTGCACTTTTGTTTTGAGTATTTTAAAATTAAATTGCACATAATTGCAATTCTAGCCTATTTTAAGATTTAATTGCGTTTATGATTACAAAATTAATTCCAGTATTTTTAATTCAATATTTATACATTATTAATTAATTTAGTACCTTTAATTTTTTTCCAGAAATGATTTTACTATTTCTATAAAATAAATGGGGAAAATGGATATTTAAAATCTAGCCAGATTTTATTTCAATTGTAGCCCAAATTCCCCCCAATTAAACCCAATTTCAATCCCCCATTACCCATCCCAAATCCTAAAATTACCCGCCCCTAACCCAATTGAATCCTACCCGACTCAGACCCCCTATCATCATGGTCGTTGATCTATTGATCTATGAGATCAACGGCCCCTATTCATTCTTACCTTTATTAATCCAAACGACTACCCTAATCTCCTCACTTCTCATCTATCAGCCGCCTCTAAACACTCCACTCTCTCAAACTCTCTCGAATATTCTCAAAACCCTAATCGTCTCTTACCACCTCCGCCTTGAAAGCCGCCGGAATCTATGGTTTTCAAGGCTATGAGGGTCCTATACTCACCTCTTATTACTCCTATATGCCTGCTTTCTGAAGATTCAAGGCCTGACCTTGAATTTGTACCCAGACCCCCATCGATTTGAGGTTCCATAGTCATCTTCGGCATTGCTCTGGTGTACCATAGTTGTTTGATACTGGTTCTGACCTCTCCGACTCAGATCGGTGACCTTTTCAAAGCCTTTCTCATTTCTAGGGTTCTTCTGAAACCCTAACTCTTCGAGGTTTTCTCTGATTTCTTTAGATCCGTTGTGTATCTATGCTTTCCTTGAGATTTCAAATGATTTCCCTAACTTTTCTTTCAAAAATTACTTTCAGAACCTTTTTTTCCGATCTGGGGTTTTCCGAAAAATGTTTAAGTGTTTCTCTGACTTTCTTTCCTTTTTTCTTTTGTGTGTGTTTGCCTCTACTGTGTTCTTATGTTTTTCTTCTACCACGTATGCTCTTCTACTGTGTTTTCTATACCTCGTTCTTGTATGTTCTTCTACTGTGCTTTCTATACTATGTTCTCATATGTTTTGTACTATGTTCTGGTATTTTCTTCTACCGTGTTCTATTATGTTTCACTTACTATATTTTTCTATTGTATTCCTAAGTATTTTTACTATTTTTTCTTCTACTATTTTTAGCATTATTTTTCATTATGTTCTTTGAATCCTCCTACTGTGTTTGCGTGTTACTTTGTTATCATGTTTTCTCATGAGTTTCTGCTATTGAAAGGAACATGCAAGAGGTTTCAGTTCTGAAATATCTGAGCCTGTTTCGACTACTTGCCTTCTCATCTCTGGACTTGATTCAAGGTGAAAACCCTAGAATTTGGGGATTCCGCCAAGTTTGATTGTGGGATTTGATTGAACTAGGGTTTTATTTCAAAGCCCTTAATTCTTTCAGACCAACTTCAAGACTCTGAATTGAGTTTGGGGTTTCCTTGTTTTCATGTGATTCTAACCTTTTTACTAAACTCTTCTATACTGGATTTCTCTATTGACTTTACAGTAACATGACAGTCTTCTTTCATACTTAACATGCTCACATGCTCTTTATATATGATGAATTTCATTCTAAATGATTTTCAATTAATTCAAGCTTTCTTCTGAATATAGCCTGATTGATTTCTTTCCATTGCTTACTGATTTTCTCTGTTACTTGACCTAAGCAAAACCCTTCTTCACTTTTTCTGACTTGGTTCATTCATACAAAATCTCGAACCATTTGATTTACTGGTTGTTAATTGATCTTCTTACCTTATTTGCACAAACCGTGTACTTCAAAACCTTGTCCTTAAATAACCTTTTAATGTATGTGCCCTTAATTTCATGTTGTGAACGAAGTGTTTATTCAATTTCTTGCCTTAATTGGTTTTTACCCATTTGAATCTGAATCCCTTAATTAAAGGGAGTCTTGTGTAATTGATTTACAATCAGTTCTTCAATTATTTTCCTACCTTATTTCCTCATGACTTTCACACTATAAATACACGACTCTTTAACACACAGCACACACGATTAATAATCCTCCACTACTACTTTACAATCTCTTCTGAACTCTTACTAGCACTCTCTTCTTGTCTATTCTGTGGCTTTTACAAGACTACTGCACTTTCTCTATTTTCTCTCTTTGAAACTTCTATGTCATAATTTAAGTTTCAGCATCACCACAAGGTGTTTATTTATAGCTTTCATATCCATGTCCACTATGCTGTTTCTGTAGAGTTCAACATTTAAATTAAATATGCTCATATCTTTCTGCCCGTTTCTGTTGTGAATCCTTGCTCCCCTACCCCATTACCCTTATGTGTTTGTGAGTTGTGTCTCAAGGCATGGAAATGAGAGTTGTTGCCCATGAATTAAGTTTGAACCAATGGGGGTCTTAACCTCTATATGAACAGGCTGGAGGGTGTGCCAGCATATCCCATTACTGGGTGTGCCCATCAACCTAGTTTTCTTTTGCTTTTGCAAATTCCCCCATTCCTTATACCCCTGTGTGTATTAATGTGAACTATTTTCCTTTCCCTTTCCCCGTTCAGAATCTTTCACTTATACACTCTCTTAGTTCCTAAGTTCTGCCCCCTCCTATGAGCCTTGCCTTGGGACCTTGAGTTCCCTCTGAACTTGGACACTTGAGGGCTGGGCTTTCCACACTGCACTATGTCTTAATCTGGTAATGTATTTGGGGTGTAAGCAATGCCTGGAGTTTATGTGAGACTCTCAGGAAACTTTGACACACCCCCAAATGGGAGAATGGTTTTGAAATCTGAACTTTGGAGTTGGTTTACTTCATGTTTCAGATAGGAAGTCTGAATCAGGCTCTCCTTGGTTGTACTTTTAATTTCATGTGTATTTTTGTTTACTTTATTTTTCTTCTGTGCTGTAATAACTTTGTAATAAAACTCTTGGGGATGGCTAGTGAGAAGGGAGGGGTAACCATGTATGTAAAATGGGTAGATAACCTGCCTATAGGAAGTTTGAATTCCTGTATTCTCATATAGCTGCCATGTCTATAAGATCATGCATTCTCATATAGATAACCTGTCTATAGGATTTCTAATTCAGCATTCTCGTATAGATACCATGTCTATAGGATTTCTAATGTCAGCATTCTCATATAGATACCATGTCTATAGGATTTCTAATTTCAACATTCTCATATAGATATCATGTCTATAGGATTTCTAATTTCAGCATGTTCACATATAGATGCCATGTCTATAGGATTTCTAATTTCAGCATGTTCGCATATAGATGTCATGTCTATAGGATTTCTGCATTCTTATATATAGATACCATGTCTATAGGATGCACATGCATGTAGAAAATATGCCTATAGGTCCTTTCTGATTCTTGCATACCCCATTTCTCATTAGGCAAACATGTTCATAGGTCTTAATAACCAAATGCAATCAGATGTCATGTTCGTAATAAATGCAACACCTAGATATCATGTTGTCAGTTTTCTGCATTTTTTCCATATCTATAATAGTGCTTAAAATCAACAACGCATAGAAAGCATGCCTATAGTAGTTAATCGAATCTGAATCACCTCACTTGCTTATAAGTCTAAAACTAGCAGAGATAATGTATTACCAATGGCAGAACTTGTGCTCTTCTAAAACTCGCCTTTCCTTAATAACTGACAACCTTCTCTTAAATCAGTATGTAATCAACTCATATTCTTGTTTCTGAAATCAGTAGATATCATGCCTATAGGTTTTTGCCTAACACTTAGGCAAGCCATAGGATAAACTTATAAACTGAATCAGGTGTTATTAATTACAACCAGCAGGCAGGCCTGATTCGGGCTTCTTATTTGAACTATGTAATAAATCAGTCTGCCTCAAACCTTTAAGTTTTAATTAGACCTTAAACTATACGTGTAAGACATGCTAAACTATGTGGTTTCTCTAGCTTGAAGGAGGTCCGTCTGAGCCCTTTTGTTTGTTTATATTCTTCTCCCCCAAACTTGATATATGTGTGTTGTTTGTCGCCTTAGCATTTTTACCTTTTGAAACCACAAATAAGCCCAACATCTCCTCCCTTTAGTAGTCCCAAATACCTCCAGGATTGATAGGATTGGGGCGGGTAATAGCATGCAATAAGTAAATGATACCATTCTGCGTTTTAGTACCTTAAAGGGGTGGGAAGGGGTAGATATGGATATGATGACACGCGATAACACCACGCGTAAGAATGATTACCGGGCGTTGTGTGGGGTGATCCATATTATTAATAAACCTAGGAACCCCTTCCCTTTGTTCTTTGTTTCTTTTAAATCTTTTAAAACATTTCTTCTACATCAACTCTCTTTAATGCTTTCATACTTTGTTTATTTCTAACTTTTATGTGAAAAATCCCCTCTTATTTGAAGTCCTACTTTTCTATGTGTTATTTGTACCTTAAGTCACAATAATAGCTTGGCCAGGAACCACACTAGTGGATTCTGAGGGGTGCCTAACACCTTCCCCTTGAAATAATTTCAAGCCCTTACCTTATCTCTGGTTACCCAAAATCAAGCTCTTCTAAAGTGTCCTAATGCACTTATATCATTAGGTGGCGACTCTTCAATTTCATTAAATCCAATTCCTAAAATGGAACGAGTTGTCCTCCCAAATGTCATAAACCCAATTTCGCGAGAAAAAGGGGGCGCGACACTCACATCAAATAAACTCCATTTTTCACCAAATTTCACAGTTATCTTTAAAATACTATAACAAGTTTGTACCGGGATCCGGAACCAAAATATAGGCCCGATAACATGGGTTTCAAAAATTTATTCTTTTCTTCATTTCTTAGATAATTCAGTAAAACAATTTCTTTCAAAAATTGATTTCTAAGGCTTGGGACCTTGGAATTCATTTCTGGGCATACGCCCAAGTCCCATATTTTACTGCGGACCTCCCGGGATCGTCGGAACATGGATCCGGATCCGTTTACTCAAAATGTTGACCAAGGTCAATCATAATCAAATTTTAACTCTAGAAATTTCTATTTCTCATATTTTCACATAGAAGGCTTTTCGGATATAGGTCTGG
>MU667046.1:232664-246449 GCA_026770625.1 Nicotiana glauca | reverse complement strand
GTTCCGGGATGTTTTAAGCCGAAAATCACAGTTGTAGAAGGTCAGATGGGTTGCAGGCCTCGGAACCCACCCGCGTGGACCGTACAAAAATGAAGTGCATCCGCAGTGAGTTCTGTGCGGACCGCACACAAATGGGCGCGGCCGCAATAGGCATCGCGCGGACCGCGCAAAAAGGGGCGCGGCCGCAATGACCCCTGCACGCTGGCCCTACGTCGGAAGCTCATATCTATTTATATACAAGGAATTTGGAGGTGTTTGAAAAACAGAAGTTGTAGCCCTTCGTGTCTAGTTTCCATAAAGCTAAAGAAGTCATAATTTGGACATCTTTAGCAAAAGTTATGGCCAAAACACTGAAGCCTGTCACTGCAGTCAAAGCTGCGCGACCGAAGTCATTTTTGTGCGGCCGCACATGCTGAAATCTAGGGCTACTCCTATAAATCCGAGGTTTTGGGTTTTATTTGATTTTTGGACCTAGAGAGCTCGGATTTTGGCAATTTTTCGAAGGTTTTTCAAGAAATTCATCGGGGTAAGTAATTCTAACTCAGATTTGGTTAGATTACACGAATATATCATTGAATCCATCATTTAATTTGTGATTTGGGATGGAATTTGGGAAGAAAATTGGTGAAATCTCCCAAAATATAAAATGATGATTTAAAGAACCAAACGATATCGGAATTGGGAGTTCTTGGTATGTACGGACTCGTGGCGAGACGAGGATTCCGGAAATATGAATTTCGAAATTTTTCGGGACGTGGGCCCGGGGCTCGGGTTTTGCCTATTTCGTGTTTTTGAGTATTTTTCGAGTTCTTTCGATTGGGTTATGACCCATTAGCATATTATGATGTATTACTTATGATTTTGGATAGATTGGACGCGCGTGGAGGCCAGTTGGAGGGGCAAAGGCGTCGCGGGCTAGAATTCTCGCCGGTTCGAGGTGGGTAATATTTGTAAATGATGTCCTGAGGGTTTGAAACCCCGGACTTGCACATCATAGTGCTATATTGAGGTAACTTGCACGCCGGATAACGGGCGTATGGTAGAGCACCAATGGGGATTGTGACTTGGTCTGTCCCGCTTAATAAAAATACTGCCTAATTGCTTAAAATTGAATTGACACCCTAATAAAGATATTAATTATTATGAACTGGATTGATTATCATGTTTTGGGCTTCGTGCCGAATATTTGAATCCTTCAGGGATTGGTATCACTGTCTTGGCAATACTGTGCATATTTTCATCTCAGTCTAATGTTTTAAAATGGTATTCTGCGAACTAAGCCATCTTTCTAAGATTTGAAAACTTAACTTATGTTTAACATATATTTTAGCTGAAAAATTACTATGTGATTAATGCCCAAGAGGCTTATGTGCATTCATGACTATGCATGGATCGGGCTGCACGCCGCAGCGGGAGTGATATTGATATTGCGCTTGGGCTGTAGGAGCCCCTCCGGAGTCTGAACCCCCACAGTGAGCGCCGGGCGCCCAAATGGATCGGACTGCACGCCGCAGTGGTCATGTGCATTGCATTGCATTCATACATGGGTTGCTGTTTGTACTACGTGGCATGACATTTAGCACTCATATATATTATTGGCATACATGTATTACTTGCCTTGTTGACCAGATACCCTGGTGTAAATTGTTAAAGGAGTGTTGTGCCCGATGGGCTGATTTGTGTGCGGACTTGCACTATTTGATGTCGGATTTATGTATTTAACTGTTAATAAGGAAAGAAAGAGATGTTTTCAAAAGAGGTTTTAAACTGAGCCAAATGTTTTATAAAGGATTTTATGGAACTACTGTTGTCTAATAAGTGTTTTACTGTACTTTATAGCATGAGGTAGTGCTCTTACGTGGTTTCTTTCTTCTCAGCATTATTTACTCTTATTACCGCTGAGTTGGAAGTACTCACTTTACTCCCTGCACCATGTGTGCAGATTCAGGTATTTTGGGAGCTTAGCTGAGCGAGTTGCTGCCTCAGAGTTTTTATCGGAGTTGTTGAGGTAGCTGCCTGACGTCCGCAGGACCCGACTCCTTCCCTATTTCTTTATTATTTTCTGCAGTTTTGATCATTTGTAGTAAGGAGTTTTATTACTCTGTATTTTTAGAGGCTCTAGACTCATGACACCAGATGTTTGGGAGGCTATTCATTATGATTTTTATTTAAATGATATTCAAATAGTTGATTTTGAGCTTCATGCTCGGGTTGAGTAAGCAAATGGTCGGGCTTGCCTAGCAGTCATGTTGGGCGCCATCACGACCGGGATTTGGGGTCTTGACACCCATGCTCTCCAGGCGGGCTCCTGCCTGCTGAACTTGAATGTATTCCCATGCTCTACAGGCGGGCTCCTGCCTGCTAAACTTGAATGTATTCCCTGCTCTCTAGGCGGGCTCCTGATTGCTAGACTTGAATGTATTCCCTGCTCTCCAGGCGGGCTCCTGACTGCTGAACTTGAAATGTATTTCCATGCTCTCCAGGCGGGCTCCTAATTTCTGAACTTGAAATGTATTCCTATGCTCTCCAGGGGGGCTCCTGATTGCTAAACTTGAAATGTATTCCCATGCCCTCCAGGCGGGCTCCTGATTGCTGAACTCGGAATGTATTCCCATGCTTTCCAGGCGAGCTCCTGATTGTTGAACTTGAAATGTATTCCCATGCTCTCCAGGCGGGCTCCTGATTGCTGAACTTGAAATGTATTCCCATGCTCTCCAGGCGGGCTCCTGATTGCTGAACTTGAAATGTATTCCCATGCTCTCCAGGCGAGCTCCTGATTGCTGAACTTGAAATGTATTCCCATGCTCTCCAGGCGGGCTCCTCCCTGCTGAACTTGAATGTATTCCCATGCTCTCCAGGCGGGCTCCTGCCTTCTAAACTTGAATGTATTCCCTTCTCTCCAGGCGGCTCCTGATTGCTAGACTTGAATGTATTCCCTGCTCTCCAGGCGGGCTCCTGACTGCTGTCCTGAATGTATTCCCTACTCTCGAGTCGGGCTCCTGACTGCTGACCTGAAATGTATTCCCTTGTTCTCGAGGCGGGCTCCTGACTGCTGACTTGAAATGTATTCCCTTGTTCTCCAAGTGGGCTCCTGACTACTGGATTTGAACTTTTTCTCCCTGTTCTCCAAGCGGGTACCTGATTCCAACAAAAATAGACAAAACAAAGGAAAATTCTACCCCAGTTTCGTAGCTGGGCACATAGGCGAGTGTTAAACTGAATCATTCTACCAACTATTATTAAGAATTTGAAAGCTAAGTCCTATTATCCAGGGAGATCCTGACAACTCTTAATTAAATGACAATTATAGATCTAAGTTGTATCTCCTATAGGCATTACTTCCGCTAAGTCCTGTTATCTAAGAGGTCTTAAACTACATCCTATTATCCGGGAAGGTCCTGAAAATCAAAATCAAGTTTTATCTTAAAAGTGGCAATTTTTACGGCTGTATTATACTACCCAACAACAGAATTTACTCTACTTCTTGTTATCTAATGGAAATCTTAAAACTAGGTCTCATTATTCAGGGAATGTCCTGAAAACTCCTAATTGAATCATATCTTAAACATGCAAACTTTGAAGCCAACTTATATTCCTTATACTAAACTATGTTATTAATAATTTCTTTGAAACTTAACTAAGTCCCCTTTTACATGAGGGTCCTGAGAGTTTACGGTCAAACCTGTTTGGTGCCTGCTCTTCCCCTACGGAGGGTTTCTCTGAAACAAACGAAATTTTTTGCCCCTATTTCAAGTCAAAGAAAAATAATCTTGTTAGTTTAAAATGCGGTTGTTGGTTTGTGGTCTTGAACTTTGAGGGCGATTGCTCCTTCACTTCCCATGATAACTGATTTCCACTCGAAAACCTTGCTTGTTTATTGATTAACCACTTTCTGTGTCATCCGTATCACTGAAATACCTTTTCTTCGTTTAGACCTAATATCCTCTATTTGTTGTATTGCTCATAAACTGGCATCTACCCAACCTTTGTGTCTCACATGAATCCCGAATCGCGTACATTGCCCCCACTCTGTGTGTATGCTGTTCTTTCTTGACTTAAACCACTAGACTTGGCCTTGAGGTCTGTTGCTCCTTCACTTGACATGATAACTGATTTCCATTCGAAGACCCTACTTGTTCCTTGACTGACCACTTCCTTTGTAAACCTTAACCCAGAAAATACCTCTCTTCGTCCGAACCCAATACCTTCTATTTGTTGCATTGCTCCTGAACCGAAATCTACCAAACCTTTGTGTTTCAAATGATCCCCAAAGTATATTGATTGTTACCAACTTCAGTGCACATGTTGCTCTTTCCTGATTTAAACCACTGGCCTTGGCCTTGAGATCTATAACCTTTGATTTCTGCTTGGAATATCTTACTTGTCACTGGTCCACCACCCTTTTTTATTAGTCTTATCACGGAAAATACCTTTGATATGTTCACCCTAGCTCTCCTTCTATTTCGTTGTCCATGAATTGATATATACCAAGCCTTTGTATTTCACACGAATCTTAAAGCATGTTGATTGTTACCAACTCAGCGTGTTTGCTGTTCTTTCATAACTTAAACCACTGGCCTTGGCCTCGAGGTCTATTGTTCCTTCACTCGCCCTGATAATTTTGATTTCGACTTGAAGACCCTGCTTGTCACTGGTCAATCACCTTTTGTCAATCCTAACACAAAAAATATCTCTGATCCGTTCACCAAGCACCTTCCATCTTGTTACATTGTTCATGAATTGATATGTACCAAACCTTTGTATTTTGCAAGGATCCCAATGTGTGTTGATTGTTACCAGCTTAGTGTGCTTGCTGTTCTTTCCTAACTTATGACGCTTTGATTTTTTAACCAGATCCCGTTTTGTGCAATTGGAATGCTGATGGCAAATTTTGGAGTCATTTCTCACTTGTTCTGACCAAATAGACTTAGGAGGAACAAGTAAACAAGATAAAAGCAACAGAGTAGAGAACAATGGAAAGATATGATTCCTAATTAAAAAACTACAAAGTAGAAACCTATCGGATGTGGATACCAACTCTAATGACCATTTCATACACCTGCGGCCTATTATGTTAAGCAAATCTGGTGTTCAGCTTCTGTTATACCCCTAAACGGTCAGACTGGGCTTCGATGCTCTGTCGTTAGTCATCTTTCGCAATCTTCATCTGGTGATTTCCCATCTAATTCTCAATCCTTATTCGACTTGTAGTGCCCGCAGGGCTTTTACCATCAAGTCTCTCTTATTTTGTTCTTTCTCTCAATTTACAGTCGCCCCAAGGTGCCTATGAAGGTTTTCACCAATAAGACTCTGTAATTTTTTATTTCTCTCAGCTCTCGTCACTTTACGGTGCCCGTGAGGGTTTTCACCAATAAGACTCTTTCATTTTCATTATTTTTTTCTACTTGAACCGGAGTGTTCCCCTAACATAAATCACCTCTACTTACTCGAATTGGCATCTCTCGAAGACTGATCAGAAGGTCTTGCTTTGGACTGTAACGTGGGCTTTTGGACAAGGTTAGAAAGAACGGGTATAAAAAGTTTTAAAACAATTCGAATGGGTTTAAAATTACAACTTTCGAAATCAAACTTCTTACAACAACCGCAACATCTGCCCCAGTTTCTTTGCTTGGGGACTTTTAGATTTTTATTTTGATGGGACTGAAACCGTGAGGCTGCCTACGTATCCTTAAAAGGAATCAGGTCGAACGTAGTTCATGTCATAGGAATTACTTTGTTGTTGTGATTTTTCTTTTCTTTTTCCTCCTTTTTCTCTTCTTTTCTTTTCTTCTTTCCTTTTCTTTTTTTGTTGTTTTGTTGTTTTGTTGTTTTTTCTTTTCTTTTTCTTCTTTTTTCCTTTTTTTCTCATTCTTTTTTCCTCTCTCTTTTAATTCTTTTTCTTTTCTCTTTTTCCTTTACTTATCTTTCACTCTTGTGTTCCTGATTTTTGCTACTGATTCCAAAAGAGGGGTATGAAAGAAAATAAATAAGGCTCAAAGGGGTAACGAAGGATAAAATGTTTAGATAGCAGAACAAAATGCCTTCGTCATTCCAATCTTCAAAACATGCCAAGTACAAACAACACATTTAAAGAAACCGAGAAAAACATTTGTAACATCTTTTGATTGTACCAGACTTGATAACCATATCCACATATTCACCTTCTACATCTGTTGAATACAAAGCACAATTGGACAACACTTTCACTCTCCTTACCACGAATGGCCCCTATCAATTTGGAGAACTTGCCTTTAGGGTTTCTTTATGTTCTATCTGCCCTAGTTTCACATGGTTCGAGCTTCAAATGATCTCAAAGTGTTCAAATCTGTACTTATTTCCCTCAAATGTCCCTATCATCTTCAGAATTATTTCACTGCTTCATGAGTAAACTAACTTTTAAGACCAGACCTAGAATTTTACATACATGTCATGTCACTAGAACCAGCATTTAGACAAAAGACAAAATGAAAGTATAGAAGAGAACTAAACAAAGAAAATGACTAACAAAATACAGGAAATTGCATTAGACAGATGGTGACACAGTTCGAACAACAAGACAAGCAAACTAGACTGGGGTTATAACCCTAGAACAAACCTAGACAGCACTAAACGAGCTACTACGACTAAACAAACCAAGAAAAATGAAAGGATAGAAGGGTTTGAGTCACAAGAAAATATCCGGAATACAACCCTGAAATAACCCAGACAACAAAAATGACAACAAAATATACCACCAAAACTCCACTCCGGCTGACCAAGCAATGGAGCATCTTCCCAATTACCAAGCACGGCATCTTAACCACTGAGTTTCGCATCAATATTGCCAAGACCATTATCAACTTTAATAAACAAGTTCCCAAGAGGATTCGCATGCTCCCTGCCACTGTCATTGACCACAACTACCCCTTCTTGAATCATTCTTTCTATTTCCCTTTTCAAAGAGCGATAGTCTTCAATGCTATGCCCCTGGATATTAGTGTGGTACATATATCGAACAACAAGATCAAAGCCTTTCGCATATGGGTCTGGAGTATAGCCGAGGAGCGGCTCAATCAGGCTATAATGCTTTAACTTTTCAAACAAACTTGTGTAGGATTCTCCGATGGGCGTGAAATTATATTTTTGCCTTTGTTTCCTTCCATGCCTCAGTTTTCCAGGATTGTTGGATGCTTGAAAATGCTGTGAAGGCACACATGAATTTTGGGATGCTGGTGCCTGCTCTAGGAGTGACCTGGTGGTCGGACAAATAGCCGGATGTTGTTTGGCGGATAATACTGGGGTGGCTTATGTGGAGTTTGGGGATGTTCAGAGGGTCGATATTGAGGCTGAAAGCATTTAGCAAGAATGACCACTGGACCCTGTCGTCGGCAGAGGCAGTGACCTGATGGTTAGACAGAAGACCGGATGTTGTTCGGAGGATAATACTGAGGTAGATTATGTGGATCTCTGGTATAGGTTTGGGGTTGGAGTTGAAGTTGAACATGTTTAGCTAGAATGACCACTGGACTCAGTCGTCGACGGGTCTCAGCAACACCTTTTCTATCAATGGGATGACTATCCCGAGCGACTTGTTCATTTCATCTGAGCCAAAAATCCCTAAAACTTTCCTTGGGTTTCTTTTCCATCTGAGATATAGAGGAGCGGTTTGGGACAATGTCTTTATTGTACTGAAAATGTCGCACAAAATCTTGAGCCATGTCGCCCAATGTATGCCACTTTCCGACATCTTGATGATTATGCCATTCCAAAGCTGCCCCAGCCAGTCTCTCACTAAAATAAGCCATCAACAAATCGTCTTTCTCGCCAACACTTCTCATTTCATGGCAATAAACCCTAAGGTGGTCTACTGGATCTCTACACCCATCATACAAGTTAAATTTTGGCACTTTAAACCCCGCGGGCAGGCGAACGCCAGGGGACACAGACAGTTCTTTGCAAGCCATTCTACCATGGTCTCCCATTCCTTGCTTGTTCTTTAAGGACTGTTCTATGCCTTTCAGCCTCCTGGGTATCCCATCTCGCCCTTCTCTTCCTGTGACTTTCTCATGTTCAGCGTGAAGCTTATCCCGAGGGCTCTTCTTATATGAGTCATGAACCTTGTGGGCAACCTTTATGGGGTAGTATTGGTCATCATGAGTTTTGAATGGATATTCATTGTCGGGGATAGTGGATGTGATAGGAGGGCAATTTTGGGTAAAGATAGTTGGATAACAAGTGATGGAGCTACTAGAGTGAATGAGAAAGCAGTGATAAGCGGGTGTATCTAGAGAGTATGGAGGATCATCTGGCATTGTGTCCCGAGCTTGGGTAAGGGCACCATCTAGGAAGCTAGGTGGTGGCGAGGGTGGTGCCTTCCCAGTCATCCAAGCCTGATACATGTCAGCCTTGTATTGTCTTAACATCTTTACCTCTTCAACCAACCCATTGTCTAGTTCAACCAACTGCTTTTGGGCACCGGTATCAACTAACTCAGTTATGTTGTTGTCTGTCATTGCCTTTTGACTTTGTGTTGTAGAGAAGAGTTACCACTTTAAAACCCGCAAACCAACCACCCTTCTGCTATGAATATAACAAAATGAAGTCATCACGTTAGCGTTAGGACATTTAACATAATATAATCTCACTTTATGTGCAATGCACCTAGCAACAATTATTGGTTCTGAAATGACTTCGAGGGTACAAAGGTCAATTGGCATCATCCCAATTTGTTCATTTCAACCTCTCTTTTCTCTGCTTTTCTTGCACTTGCTTGCTCATTTTCCTTCTTTTTTTCCCTTCTAATTATCACTCTTTTCTTTCCTCTAATTTCTCACATCCCATGATTTCACCTCTTTTTTTCCTGTTTTCCTCTCTTATTTCTTTTTTTTTCTTTCTTTTTCTTTAAAAAAAATGATTTGATCGAACCCTATGTAAGTTGCCTACGTATCATGACCCCGTATGATTCAGATCTTTGCGTAGTTCTGGAGGATCAAGAATAAACTAAACAAACTAACATTCTCATTTTCTTTTTTTCTTTTTTTTTTCTTTCTTTCTTTTTTTTTTACCTCAATGACTACTATGACGAGGTAAAGAAAGTAAAAGAAACAAATCTCTCTCTCTCTCTCTTTTTTTTTTAATTTTCTAGAGTCAATGATCTATAACCTATTTTAAACTCAAGCTTAACGGGCATATATATTTTTTCTTTTCTTTTTGAAACAAACACTCTATGAGAAATTATTAAGGAAAAACCTTAGAAGAAAAAAAATATTTTTTGATTCTTCTGTTTTTAGGAAAAAAATCTAAAGAATAAACCACAGAAAAATATTTTAAATTTTCATTTGATATCCTGACGCAAGATTTCGAAACAAACAATGAAAAAGATAAAAAAATATTTTTGGGTTTCAATTTTGATAGCCTAAAAGAGAAACACTGAAAATAAACCAAAGATAAAGTATGTTGTCTTTTTTTTCTTCTATGTACAATATCCTAAAGTTCTAATGAAAATAAAAAGTATTTTTTCTTTCGCTAATTTTTCAAAGAAACACCTCAAAAGAAAATCTTTTTAGATTTTGGAATTAACACCTTAAAGAAAGCTTTTAAAGAAGTACTAAAAGAAAATTTGCTTTTTTTGAATTTTGATCATAATATAGTAAAGGAAACATAAAAATAATTCGTTTTAAGTCCTAGATATTAATTACCTAAAGGAAAAACAACCTCAATTTTTTTTTCATTTCTCGAATGGAAATATAAAATGCAACATATTTTTTTTTTGGATTTTTGAGTTACAACACCTTTTTTCAAATATAAAGCAGAAAATACAATAAAAAAAGACTTGGCACTACTGTACAAAACTAGTAAGTAAAAGACGACACAAATGAAGAACAGACTGAAAACATAAAAATAAAATAAATCTCCTTAAGCAACTCCTGACTGAGCGATCCTGACTACATGGTCATGGGGTGTCTATCATGCTCAAACTCCGGTAAGAAATCCACACCTGTATGAGAAAATTAGACCAAATAAAATTAAAGACCTAAAATATTATGTGAGACAATAACCTTTCCTGTTGGACATATGCAAGACATGATTGTGACTATTTTTCTAAGATTAACCTATGTTGCTAAAAGTGTAAAATTTGGCCAAGACCCCGCGAAGCCAAGAACCTAAGAATTACTAGGAAGACCGGAACCTATGTGGGTTGCCTACGTATCACGCCCCGAAAGACGAGAATCAGGTATGCGTAGTTCAGGCAGATTGGATGCGGGCGAGAATTGAAAAAATAACTAATTTAGGAAAAACATATTTTTTGTCTTTTCCTTGAAAATGATGAAACATGCAAAATCTTTTTTTGGATTTTCTTTTTCTCTCTTTTTTTTTTTTTTTGAAAAATGATAAAAAGTGCAAAATCTTTTTGAAATTTTCAAGCTCTTTTTCTTACTTAACAAAAATGTGACAGAAAATATAATTGGGCCCCACTCGCTTTATCTTCACACTTCACCCTCTATTTTTTTTTCATTGTTTTTTTTTTCTTTTCATTTTTTCATTTGCCCTCAGCTATCATTGGTCCGCCAAATGACCCTTTTACTCTTGAATAAATGCAACATGTAGCACATAGATGCATCAAGATGGTCTGTTATTTTGGGTACACCTGTTCTAGATGGACCCAACCCCTGTGTTGAGCCCCTTAAGTCAAAATGCACATGATGCAAGCAAGCGCCCCTACTAGGGATCCGGCATGAGGCTGAGTTATTCTAGGTTCAAAACCTAGATATTTGTTGTAGACTATGTACCCGAGCAGACAACTCGAGTCGAGGATGAGGCTACATACCGGGAACCAAAAGGCCATCCGACTTAGTAACTTGTCTGAGCCTCTTTCTTATTTCAAGGTATGACACTAACAAAATAGGGAGTCTCGACCAGCGAGCACAACCTCGAAGGTGAGAAGTAAAGGGTTTCGTAGCAGTTTATATACAACTCAGATAATATCAAAGCGGTAAAAGCATCATTTAGCACATTAGGCCCAAACATGTAATAAAATCAGATAAAAAATAAATCCAAAACATAAAAATTCATCTAAGCTCGAATTCTGAAACCTGAACCAGAAGTTCTGGGTTCTTGTCTCCAGCAGAGTCGCTAGAGCTATCACACCTCCTTTTTCCCTACATCCCCATAAATGAGTGTTATAAAGGGAGTTTTTTCAATTTAAGTGACAATCGAAACGAGATTTATTATTTAAAGATTCAGAGTCTCCACTTGGGAGATTTATGGTGTCACAAGTCACCGGTTCAAAATCCCGAATCGAGAAAAATGTTGACTCTGTATTACAGTCCGCGAACCAGAAATTCGGATAAGGATTTCTGTTAACCCGGGAGAAAGTGTTAGGCATTCCAGAGTTCCATGGTTCTAGCACGGTCGCTCAACTGCTATATTCGGCTTAATTATCTAATTTTAAACAATTATGAACCTATGTGCAAATTTGAGTTTTAACCGCTTTTATTCAATTTTTTAGAGAAAACTGCAGCGCTAATAAAATACGTCTCGAACCACGTCACATAAATGCACCCGTGGTTTTTGACATATTTTAACATCATTGAGATTTGGATATGGGTCACATAAATGTGTACCCGAGTTTAGGAAGATAGATTATTAGAATACGCGCCTAAAGCAACTACGCGTTTGCACTTTGCGAGGGCCATGTAATTTGCTAAATGACACGCCTCGAATTCTAAGGATCAATACATAATTAATTAAATGAGGACCATGCAATTGTCATTTTTATTTGGCATGGCACTCCCCCAAATTATTCTAATTAAAATATTTTTAAGCTAACTCCTAAGGGCCATGGGTTCTTTGATTTTATTTGGCATGGCATGCCTCAATTTATTTTAAAAGATAGCACTCAACTTAAAGCAAACTACGGATGATCATAATTATTTTTCCTAAATCCATTTGGGATTGTTGTAGAATACTCATGCATTCGTTTCCTTCTACTTTCTGTTCTAAACTTTAATATCTTGATGATGGTTCATTAAATTTATCACATCTATCATTTGCATTTTTCATACCTCTCTTTAACTGTGCAAAAGTCGAATGGCTATATATAAGAATTCAGATTTGGTAATGCACAGCGAAAGGTTATTGTTTAAGTCAAATGAGTTGCTGATCCTCATACTCTTTATTGTTACAATACACGATAAGTTGGTAGGAATGAGAAAATAACTGACTCAAAGAAAGAGAAAATTCTCATGTCAACAAATGCCAAAAACGCATAAACATCACCAATCAACTCTATTTAACATATGTACTGAGAACTACTTGAAAGTTGATTGTCTTGCTTCTTCAAAAATTGCAAACATTAGCGTTCATTTTTTCTAAGTCTTCAACAGCAATAATGTAATAGAGCTCCTAAGTCCTAATCAACACTAATAAGATACCATATTAACAAAATATACCAATGATCATATTTAGTAAAATCCATAAGAATAATTACAAATAAACTACAACTACTATTAATATTGATTTGACCATATTGCAGCAAAATCATCATATCTGTATTAGGTTAAATTTTAGTTCAACTTATCAAAAACGAATATATGTGAAATAGAACACCAAAACAAAACCTGCTACAAGATCACTTCTATTCGAGATGCAAATACCTAAGATCTGTTAAACTTGAACACCATAAAAATAAAATGTACATACTATCGCACGAGGATATCATTAAACGAATTTTTCACATATGGCATTTTATTGAAAATAAGGACAAATTACAGAGAAATAGGAGAGGATTAGTACCCGTAAGCAAATTTATGTGCACAGCAAACCAATACAGTAGAGAAACAATGAATGGAGCTCAACAAATCAGCAGTACAACAGCAAATAGCTTCAGACCACAGATCCAAAATATAACTCGAACAAACCAGAAATCGAGGGGATAATGCAGTGGAAATTGACACAACCTTCTGAAACTCACTATTCTCCGATTTTCCTTCCTTTTTTTTTTTTGAAATCTCTTTTATTATTTTCAGCTTTCCAAACTTTTGAAACTTCAAATTTTCTTCTTGCTTTTGGTTTGTCGCCGAATGCGTTTGTGTGTGTGTGTTGTTCAGAGAAAAATAAAAGGGAGTTTTTTATTTTGATTCCCGAAGAAGATGAACATGGGAGGGGGAGATCATGTGTTCCTTAGGTCTCTACGGCGCTTTGTTTTTTTGAAGAAGGGATCCCCTCCTTAGGAGTTAGGTTTTTAATTAAAAAGGGGAGGTTGGGTTACGCGGGTCAGGTCAGCCAGGCGGGTTGGGGCGTGGGATTTGCGCTGGCGGGTTTAAGTGAAGAGAGGGATGGGGCATTGAGGGATTTGGGCTTCAGAAAAATGAAATTGGCCAAAATTCATTTTTAATAATAGGCTCCTTTCCCTCCTCAATTTCTTTTTCTTTTTTCTTTTATTTTTATTAATTAAAAACCCTAAATTAAATTTCCAAATTAATCTAAATTGTAACATTAAACTAATTGTCTAACTATAGTATTTATAGAAATTAGTTACTCCTAGATTAAAAGAGAAAACAATTACTAATAAAAAAGGCTAAAATGTAAAAGTGAACCAATTTTTGATTTTCAATTTTAATAAAGCAAATAATTGACTAATTGTCACACCTCCTTTCGGCGCTACCGCATCCCGCGAAGGGCGTGGTAGAAGGAGTTTTTCCAATTAAAGGACAATCGAAACGGGATTTATTTATTTAATTCAGAGTCGCCACTTGGGAGATTTATGGTGTCCCAAGTCACCGGTTGAATCCCGAATCGAGGAAA
>MU667046.1:217840-230136 GCA_026770625.1 Nicotiana glauca | reverse complement strand
AATTAAACAGACCCTATTAAGTCCCAAGACTGCCCTTACACCCCTGGGAAAATACTGCCCCTGCCTACTTCTTAAACCAGTATAAAACCCCTTAAAATTTCATTAACACTGATTGCTAATCAACCCATTTATACAGCTATAAACCAATCCTAGAATTCAATCAATTATCAAAGCAGAACGGTCTAACAATCAAAGAGCATTAGTCTAAAGGGGATGAGTTGATTATATTGGGAGCCAATCCTGATCAACTCAAACCCCTCGCACCTATAATAACTGAGCATCTTCCGGCTCAGTATGAACTAATACAGAGGCAGGGCTGGTAGGTGATTATAAACAGGAGTGAACCAAAAAATGCCTATTATCACCTTCTTAGTTTTTCAACCAATTTTAATTGACGATATTTACTTAGTCGACTATATATACACACTAGTAACAAATAAAACAGTTATACAAAATTAACATAGTAAGTCATGCTTTGGACAAACAGGTGATTTTACGACACTAATTATTTTGACGATATTATCAAATCGACTATGTAGTTCTTACCCTATTCGTTTGTGACTAGCAGAAAAAGCGACCAAATAAAAGGCCTTGATGGGAGATGAGCAGAGTAGTCGGATACTAAGTGAAAAATTAACTATAATTAAAACTAAAACGAACCAGTAGCAGGCAGCACCAGAAGAGAACCAAAGAAAGGGAAAATTACCTCAAGAAATCCAGAACACTCGAACTTGACTGGAAACTTCAAAAATTTGAGGCTCAACGGACCTTAACTAGGGTGTTCTCAACTGAAAACACCCAAGCTAAGGTCTATCGGACCTCAAACGTCTACTGAACCTACTGGAGCCCCTACTTAGATTTTTAGGGTTCATGCAGTTGATTTGGGGTTCGTGACTTTCTGGTCAGATTCGAACCAAACCAAGCTTGGTTTGGCTATGAGGAAGGTCAGGGGAACACCTGGTAAGAATTTGGGCTTGTTTGGGGTAGTTTAGTTTTCTGCTCGAATCTTTAAATTGATATTCGAGAAGATGCAGTTTGATTCGAGGGTAACGGTTCATGGATTTGGATTCAGGATGGTTGAGAGGTCTTAGGGTGTTAAGGGGGTGGTCGTTGGCATCGTTGCCGCCGGGCTTACGGCAAGGGGGAAGGGTGGCGGCTAGGGTTTGTGCAGGTTCATCTCTGAGAGAGACGAAGGGATGAGAGTTAGAATGAGAGGGGGGGGGTCTGGTTCGTGGGGCGTGGGGTGTGAGGGTAGCTTTATATAGGGCGTGGGAGATGGGATCCTGGCCGTTGGATCAAGTAAGATTGATGGCCAGGATCTCTTGCCTTAGGACGAACGACGTCGTCTCGTTTAAAATGAGACTGGGTCGGTCTCAGAGATAAACGGGTTGATACGAAACGGGTCGCGAAGGGGAGCCTGAGACCGTTGGATTAAAGGAGATGAACGGCTCAGATTGAGTGCCTTTGAACGGCGTCGTTTGATTTAATGAATGATTTGAACTGGACCGTCGGATTTGTTCGATCAACGGCCCTGATTGAGGGTCTGGAAACGACGTCGTTTCGACGTCTCTGAGACCAACCTCTTGTGGCCTGGGCCAGCCGTTGTTTTTGGGCCTGGGTTATTTGCGTTTTTAGCCACTTTCCCCCTTTTCTTACTTAGCCAATACTAATTTAAACACAATTTATCAAACTAAAAGAGATGAAAATACACCTATTAATTAGCACATAAATAATTAATGCAAGTTACACATTTTAAATTACTCAAATGACAACGGACAATAATGCATATTTTTTTGTAATTTCTCTTTTAACCATTAAAAATGCATGCAACACGTATTTTTGTATTTTTAATTAGTTCAAACAAATACACACACATACAAGATGCTAAAGAAAGATAACACACAATCCACAGAATTCAAATGTGATAACAAAACTATTTTATTTTATACTTTTTTGGGAGTAGTTGTCGTGAGAGCAAAAATCACGTGCTCACACTAATTATCCTAAAATGTGAACAAAATCTAAATGCGATGCATGGTATTTTTGGTATTTTTTTTATTTTAAATGGAAATTAAATATGCACAATAATACAAATAATTAACAAAATTCTATGAAAAATCCTATAAAATTGCAAAAATTGGAAAAGATTATTTTCTTATATTTTATGGGAGTAATTCATATAGGGCAAAAATCACGTGCTCACAACTGAGTGTATAGGGTGAAATATATTCATATTTAATGATCGCATGAGAAAACGATACGTGGAGCCGAAGTCATAAGGCAGTCGAACTCGAAGGCAATGACCTCACCTGTCATCGGGAAGAATGGTATAAAGAATAAATAAATGTCGGTCATCCGGTAGCATTCAATGAGTAATATTCTACTACATTAAGTGCATGATCCGTTTGAGAATATGACATTCACTACCTATTGTTACACATTCTTCAATGACTCCCATAATTGTCATTTAAGAAGGGCTTGATCTTAGGACCTTATTCCCTCGATGTAGCTATAAATAGTGAACTCTATCATCATTGTAAAGGTACAAATGATTTAAGATATCTGTCATTTCATTTCAATTTCAAGGCTTAGTCTTATATTTTTATCTAATTCATCTGTTATTTTAGGATCAAATTAATTTATTTTTCTATAAATATAGTATAAATTCAACTGGACTATTTTGTAGGTAAACAGCTTGGCGCCCATCGCCGAGCATAGAAAATTATGTAATTAAATTGATCTATGCACCAATTACTAATTTGTTTGATTCTTTGTTCATTGTAAAATCATTTAAAATGGCAGATAATGGTGTTAACAGCACACACAACGTTAAGCCCCAAGGAAATCTGCTTAGCATGAAGATTCCATTAGCGATACCTGCAACGAGGGGAGTGAGGCCATGCCGGTCCACGGCTGCCGATATCCGCAACATGTCCAGGAGGCGACTTCTGATAATGCTGAAGATGAACACATCATAGAAACTGTGAGGATCTTGAAGGAGCAATAGGAGGCCATAATTGGCAATCTCAGACGACAGGATCAGGTCATGATGGAATTAAAGCAGGCTTTGTCGTGTACTTCCAACAATGCGAATGGAAAAGGTACAACTCCTCATAGTGCTCCCGCGAATTAGACAACCCAGAGGGTCGATAATAACGCCCCAAGGGGCAAAGTTTGTTTTGACAAAGTAGGAGGGAATTGTGGTCATTCCAACAACAACAATGAAAATGATCCATTTAAAGCCAAACTTATGCAGTTTATGTGGGCAATAAACATCCGAATGGATCGAATTTCGAGGGCACCACTAGTGCTGAAAGGGTTGGGCTCAAAGAAGTAAACACAACTGTTGTTCAAGCTAAACGCGACACCAGAATTGATCCCGAAGTGGTTTAAATGCCAGACGTGCCAAACTATGATGTGACTTCAGATCCTTAGGAGCACATCATCACCTATACTACAACAGTGAAGGGGAATGATTTAGCTCCCCATGATATTGAATTAGTCTTACGAAGGGAGCCCTGAAATGGTATTCAATTTTGCCTGAGCATTCCATAGATTCCTTTGAGATGCTCTTGGACTCTTTTATCAAGGTCTATACCGACTCCAGAAAGGTACAGTACCGAAAGTCCAACATACTTAGAATTGCACAACGAGAGCCCGAGTTGTTGCGGGAGTTTGTGAGCAGATTCTAGAATGAAAGGATGTTGCTATCAATTGTACCGGACGAATCTAAGGATAAAACATTTACCAAAGGTCTTAATTCGAGAAGTTCCGATGCTTCCCTAAAGTTGAGAGAAAGTTTGCTCGAGTTCCAAAAAACAACTTGGACGGATGTTAACAACCGGTACGAGTCTAAGACAAGGATCGAGGATGATCATCTCGATTTCTCAGCATCGTCCAAGGGTCGGGACTGGGAGAAGAATAAAGAGAAATTGAAAGATGATCTCAACATAGATCGGCGATCTTCAAGAGGTAAATTTTTGCCCTATGAACAGGTTGAAGGACGCGGCAGAGATTTCTGATCGGTAGATAGATTCGCTACCAATAGGAGAACTTATCCCGACCGAAATAACAGGTCATTGCAGAACAAGGAAACATCAAGTTCTCAAGATCCTTCCTACCCTAGGCATTCTGAATACAACTTTAACATCAGTGTAGTAGAGCTGGTGTCGGCTATGAGGACCATTAAAGAAGCACAATTCTCAAAGCCAAGGAGGCCCGATCCTAGCCAGAGGGATAATAATTTATGATGTGAATACCACATGACAAACAGTTACCGAACAGAGGATTGTCGGCATCTACGCGAAGAGATGATGACATTGCTGAAAAAAACCATCTCGGGGAATTTTTAAGTGACTGGGCTAAGAACAACTACGGCCGCAATCATGATAATGTAGAGCTTTCAAAAGTAGAAGAAGATCCCCCTCGCCTTAAGATCAACATGATTTTATAGGGGAACGCAATTAACGGGGTTACATTTTTTGCAGCAAAAAAGATGAAGGTGTTAGTAACTCACAGTAAGAGACTCTGGGAAGTTGCTGAAGATGACATTACATTCATGGAGGAAGATGCAGATGGTAACGATGCGTTGGAAATTTCTTTGATTATTTAGATTTTACAATTAAGTGTGTTTTGGTGGACCCAAGAAGTTCGGCCAACATCATACAATGGAGGGTTTTGGAGCAAGCCAAGCTCACTGAAATTATTCTTCGGGCCAAAAAACTTCTCGCCGGGTTCAACCTATAAAGTGTGACTACCTGAGGAGAGATCCTGCTACCCACGAATATCGAAGTGTGCCATCAACGTGTCATCTATTGCTGAAATTCCCAACTCCCGAGGGGATTAAAAAAATAAGAGCCGACCAACCGGCGACTAAAGAAATGAATATAATTTTCGTTTCTAGTAGAAAAAATAAGGAGTTCCACCATCACCATTAGAGGAACCGGCTCCCGCTTTTGAGCCGAACGAAGTGAACCAGGAGGAGGAGGAGGAGGAATCTTATCAGGAATCAAGATATTTTCAAGTACCAAAAGAAACGGACGCAACAAAATCCACATTGGAAGAACTTGAACAAGTCACGTTGTTTGAAAAGTTCTTGGATAGGATGTTTCACTTGGGGACAGGACTGTGCCCCCAACTCAGGTATCGATTTATTCAATTCTTTAAATTTATTATCGATTGTTTTGCGTGGTCCCATGCGTATATGACAAGTATCCCTCCAATTGTATCCATACACAAACTAAGCTTGGATCATAGCATCCTTCCGGTAAGACAGAGAAAACATCCTATCATCGAGGCTAAAAATAAATTTGTAAAATAAGAGGTAACTTTCTTTCTTGATATTTGTTAAATACAATAGGTAAAGTATCCTGATTGGCTAGCTAACATAGTAACAGTTCCAAAGAAGAACAATAAATTTTGCATGTGTATAGACGGTAAGGACTTAAATAAGACATGCCCAAAAGACCCCATTGTCATTGATCAAATAATTGATGCCACGGCCAGACATGAGTTAATGAGTTAACTCAATTCTTATTACGGATACAACCAAATCAAGATTAACCTGGAGGATTTGGGAAAAACTTCATTTATCACAAAATTTGACACATATTGTTACAATGTGATGCCCTTCGGGCTAAAGAACATCGAAGCCACTTATCAACGGCTCATGAACAAAATGTTTGAAAGGAAAATAGGGAAAACTATGGAAGTTTACATAGATCACATACTTGTTAAGTCTTTGAATGCAGCTGAACATCTCAAACACTTGCAAGAAACTTTTGACATCTTAAGGAAGCATAACATGAAGCTTAACCCTGAGAAGTGTGCGTTCAGGGTCAATTTCGGTAAGTTTCTGGGATTTAAGGTGTCACAAATGGGGAATCAAGGTTAGCCCCGATAAAATAAAAGCCATCGAAGACATTTCGGACTAGCTATCAAGCGTAAAATAGGTTTAAAGGCTAATAGGGAGGTTGGCCGCATTGAATAGATTTATTTCCCGGTCTTCAAAGAAAAGCCATCATTTCTTTGCACTTATCAAAATGAAGAATAACTTTGAGTGGACACCGGAATTCCAATAGGCTTTGAAGGATCTAAAAGATATTTGTCAAGTCCTACATTACTATCAAAATCGAAGGAAGGAAAACAACTACTGATCTACTTAGTGGTCTCAGAGGTTACGGTAACTACTGTTTTAGTCCATGGGCATGAATGTATGCAATCTTCTATTTACTACGTTAGTAAAATTTTAATGGGAGCAGCAACTCGCTACCCACATTTGGAAAAATTGGCCTTAGCCTTTGCAGTTGCCGCTCAAAAGCTAAGGCCTTATTTCCAATGTCACCTAATAGATGTGGTGACCACTTTTCCCCCACGAAATATTCTTCATAAATAAATTTTTGGGTAGGCTAGCCAAGTGGGCCGTTGAAATGAGTAAGTTTGACATATAATAGAAGCCTAGGTATACGATTAAATCTTAAGTCTTGGCCAACTTTGTGGACGACTTCAGTTCGGGACTATTACCTTTAGCTACCAAAGAAGTAGTGATGGTGTCAAAATCGACATAAGGAGTTTGGACCCTATTCACAGGTGGATCTTCCAACGTGAAGGGGTCCGGGCTCAGCATAGTATTATACTCCTACAGGAGAAAACCTAATACATGCCACAAAAACTATTCCTCTGACTAACAATGAAGCGAAGTATGAAGCTTTGATTGCAGGCATTGAATTGGCTCGGGGACTGGACTCCAGTGTCATAGAAATCAAATGTGACTCCCAGTTGGTGGTAAATCGGGTCAATGGTATCTTCAAATCCAAAAAGGAGCTCATGCAATAATACGTAATGATGGTTCAGTCTTTGCTCGTTTGATCCCTAGAATGGTCAATCACGCATATCCCGAGGGAAGAGTATGCACAAGCAGATGCACTAGCTAACCTTGGTTCATCCACGAAAATGAACGGATTGGACTTTGGTATGATCGTACATCTCATGTACTCTGTACTAGACGCAAATAGCTATTACGAGGTAAACGTGACTAATTTTGTCTTGGACTATAGAAACAAGATTATTGACTACCTTGAACTCGGGAAATTGTCTGAGATCCTAAGGCATCTTGGGTGCTGCGCACTAAAGCTGCTCGATACAACTTCAAGGGGGAAATTGTATAGAAGATCAATCAAAGGCCCGTTGGCCCAATGTTTGGCAGCCTTCGAAGCTACTTATGTTATGCGAGAAGTACATCAAGGGTTCTACAAAAATCACTGAATCATAGATATCTTAGTATTAAAATTAATAAGGGTAGGATACTATTGGCCCAGATGGAACACGACGCTAAAGCTTAAGTTCAAAAAAGTGATAAATATCAGCCTACACACTATTGGTACATCAATTGGCAGAGCCGTTGCACTCTGTTTTGTCACTATGGCCATTCATGATATGGGGAATGGATATCATCGGATCACAACTACCGGCCCCTGGTAAGGTAAGATTTATTTTGATTTTAATTGACTATTTTTCTAAATGGGTTGAAACGGGTGCTTATCAAAAGATCGGCGAGCGGTAATTTCTTGTAGGAGAACATATTTGCAAATTCGGGATACCACAAGAGATAGCCTGCAACAACAGGCCACAATTTATAGGCGCAACGATCACGAATTTCCTTTATGATTTGAAAATAAAAAGGATTAAAACATCACCCTATCATCCGAGCACAAACTATCAAGAAAAGTCGAGAAAAAAAGAGATTAAACAAAATCTCAAGAAGATATTAGAAGCAGCTAAAGGTAAATGGCCCGAAGAGCTTCCAGGTGTACTATGGGCGTACTGAACAATGGCCACATCGAACACGGGAGAGACTCTTTTTTCTCTTGTGTATGGAGCAGAAGCCTTAGGTAGGATAACCTACCCTGAGATATTTCGAGGCAAACGAAGAGGCAAATAATGAAGAAGTGCTAGTCAATTTGGAGCTGCTTGACAAACAGAGAATAGAGAGATATTACAATCGAAGGGCCATCCTACGTTGTTTCAAAGTAGGAGATTTGGTATTAATAAAAGTAACTCAGAACACCGGGAGCTCAGTACGCGGAAACTAGGTCCAACATGGGAAGACCCTAGTAACTAGGGATTCTAGCCTATTTTATGCTCCTTTTTGCTTAGGTTTTGGATTAAAAGTGTGTACAAGTTTCTCGAAAGCTAACTTATTGTGCTTGTTTGCAGTGTTTGGTCCAAAATATAGAAGAAAATCAAAATTAGCTCATAAAGGAGTGAAACCTGCACAAATTCAAAGCTGATTCAGAAGGGCGCTAACAGCGAAGAAACATACGCAATGCGGGGTTCACCGCTGAGGCAGTCTTGATTACTCTCTCAATGGTGGCAAGGTTCAAAGAGTTACATTTTGGGCTTGCAATTTACTGTTGCCCGTGGTGAAATTGCATCGCAGCGGTGTCTTTGATGCGGTAGTGATCAAGTTCTCGCCCTCAGTAGAAGTGAGAATTAGAGAACTAAGTCCAGAGCTCAAACTGAAAACCGCGGTCCGCACTCATATTTTGAAGTCGTGGTTGGAGGAGCACTAAGGCTGTACTTTTTTCGCTCCCAGCAGACTCAAGTTCAGAACCAGCTAAAAAGAGAAGAACCACGGTCCGCGCTTGCTTTTGCACAACCACGGTAGTCCAAGCAGTGAGGCGGTCCATTTTTCGATGTCAGCGGAATCCTCGTAGGGGCTATTTTGTCCGAAAAATTTAGATGTGTATAAATAGTTCTTTTTCAGATTTTTAGGTCATCTGTTGTGAGAGGAACATGTTAACAACAGCTTTTTGTTATTTTGAGTAATTTTAGAGCTTGGTTAACCATTAATCTTAAATTCTTCTCTTGTAATTACTTTTTATGGATTATATTTGAGCTAAATCTTTCATTTCTTCTTTGATTATAAGAAGCTAAACCCATTAGCTAGGGTTGTGGCTCAGGCCCTAGTGTAGGTATTTAATGGGTCTTCAATTTTAAGGCTCAAATGTTTATGGGTGAATGATATTTGGCTCGATTTATGCTTTAAATGTTGAATTGGTGGTTGCAAACACTGATTTCTGCCTTTTTTTACTTAGGCTCTTCTTGCGAAAGAGAGACTAAGTCTAGAAAATTTAGGCCAACAAGGAATTGGGGTGCATTCAAGAGATTATAGTCCCAAGTAAAGGGTTAAACCTAGATATAGTACTACCCGACTTGAGCCAATTTTGCTTGCATTTATTGAACGCCCTATTTGGCTTGAGAAAGCAAATTTGGGCAAAGTCACTCAAACTACCGAGAGGTATACAGTGATTAGTTATGTGCAATGGCTATATCATGATACCAATTATAACAAAGTTTTCTAAGTTATAGATCCCGTTAGATACTCACCTAGGTATAAGTCACTTCCCTAGTACCTTTTTATCAGTTAAGAAAACCCTTACAAAAATATCATACTTAGCTTACTTTCATGCATCATTAGTATTAAAGTAGAATAGTAAACAAACAAAGAATGATTGGAAGTTCAATTAAGAACATCGCACATTGCTAGATTAGGTAGGAACCCAATTCCAGACCTATCTTAGCTCTCTGAGGATTCGATCCCGACCTTTTGGGTAAAAGCTACATCGACTGCTCTTGCTATTCTATAGTGGTATAGGGTTGGAGCCGATCACATTTTTAGCGTCATTGCCGGGGAGCTAAACGGTTTTGGCTATCTATCTGACTAGTTTTCTGTCTTGTTTTTCTTTCCTTCAATGTTACTATCTTGTGTGAGTCATCAATTCAGGTACAAAATGGAAAACAATGATCTTCTCGGAAATGTTCTCTCGGGGGAGGAGGTAGATGATAATGGTAAAGATGAGGTGCCTCTATTACCTCAAGGTCAAAGAAGAGGCTTCCAGGACAATGACAACATTCCAGAACCTCCCCTGCCATCTCCAAGAGTTTTTCCTCGGGTGCTTCAAAATGAAGGCTACGCAAGTGCAATTGTTCCACCCCGGATTTGGGCGAGCAATTTCCAAACTACAAATATGATGTTGACTTTATTGGAGCAGTGAGAGTACTCATGTTGATCCCAATTTTTTCCTATGTATTTTTACACTCAAAATACTTTGAAAATAGCATATATATGCATATATAAAAATGCTTGAAAGTTTTGGTATTTTTCCTCAATTTTTAAGATTTTTTAAATCTATTTATTGCCTATTTTAACAAGTACAAGATCCAAAATTATTTCCAAATTATCATTTTTTGGTAAATAATGTATTTCACTCTCGTATTTACAATAAAATATAATTAATATAATTTTTACACATTTTTACAAATTTATTCAGAATTTCTAAAGCTTAATTGCATGAAATTGCCATTATAGCCTATTTTATAATCAACCACATTTTATAATTATACAATTGTTCCTAATATTTTAATATTATTGTTTATATATTATTAATTAGTTTATTGTTTTTAATTTACTTTTAAATTCTTTTAACTATTTTTATTAATTAAATGGGGAAAATTGGCTGTTTAAAACTTGGCCCTATCTCTTTGCAATTTTGGCCTTAATTACACCCCAATTTCAACCCCCTAATTGACGACCCAATTTTAATTTCAACCCGCCCCAAACCCGTTTGACTAACCCGTCCGCTTCCCACTTTAAATCCTGGCCGTTGATTGTTTTAATCAACGGCCCTCGTTCACGCTTGCCTTTTCAATTCCTCTCAACCCCAACCCTAATTTCATTTTTTCAAAAGCCGCCGCCCCCAAACTCCCTCGTCTCTCAAATTCTCTCTAACACTCGAAACCCTAGCTGCCTATGTCGTCTTCTCTGACCAGTTCTCACCAGAGTCCATGGCTTCCCAGGGCCATGGACGGCTTGTGCTCTCTTCCATTCACTCCCAAACCATGATTATTCAAGGTTCTTCGAGGTTCGATCTTCAATAGGCTTGTTCAGGTCCTCTGCCGATCTGAGTTCGTTTGGTTTCTCCGGCCCCGTTCCGGCATGTTGGAGCTTTGATAAGGCTTAGCCATGGCTCAGACTTGTTCAAAGACCATATCTTTCCAGGCCTTCTCGTTTCTAGGGTTTCTAAGAAACCCTAAAAAGCTTGTTCGAGGTTTTTCTACCTTTGTTTTCTTAGATCTATAACTAATCCGGGTTATTTTTAAGGTTTTCAAATGACTTCTTACATCTTTTTCAAAACTTTGCTTTCACAACTTTCGTCTTCTCCGACTTAGGGTTTCCTTGATTTTACTTGTTCTACTATGATTTTTATGTGATGTTCTTACTGTATTTGTCCTACGGTGACTCATATGTGTTTCTACTTTGACTCCTATGTATTTTCTTCTACTATGTTTCCTCCTAATGTTTCCTTGTATTTTTCTTTTACTGAGTTTTCCCTCAGCATGTTTTCACGGAACGATTGAGTTCCTTTGGGTTTTTCTGAGTTTGCTCTTGTCTGATTTGTTCATCCCTACACTGGATTAATGACGAAAACCCTAGAATTTGGGGTTTTTCTGACCACTTGTATGTGACTTGCATGTTCTCACATCTGAACTAGTTTTATTTCAATTTCTTTGTTTTTCATATGGTTCTGACCTTTTTGCCAACATCTTTTCTATACTAGAGTTTCCTACCGATTCTTTACAATGACAGTACAGCCTTCTTTCATGTTTGACGTGTTCGTATGCTCCTTATACACTATGAATTTCCCCCTAAAGTGGTTTTTTAAATTTGCAATTAGTTCAAAATTTCTTCTGAATATAGCTTGACTGATTTCTTTCCATTTTTGCCCGTGACTCGACCTAAGTAAAACCTTCTTCTTTTTTCAGACTTGATTCATTCGTATAAAAATCTCAGACCTTTTGATTTACTGTTTGTTAATTGGTTTTTCTTACCTTAATTGCACAAACCGTGTATTTATAAAACCTCTCCTTAAATAACTTTTATGTATTTACCTTATTTGTATACTATGCACAATGTTGTTTATTTGATCTCCTTTCCTTAAATATTTCTTGTCCTTTACTGATCAAATTGGGATTCCTTAATCAAAGGAACCTCTGTTAATTGATTGATCTTAATGAATACTCGACTAATTTTCTTTCCTTCCTTGCATGTCTGATTTCAAGTATAAATACTTGCTCTTCTTTTCACTTCATCATCGAATTCTGACTGCAAATTAGAATCAGAATTCACCTCTCTGTCTTCTTTACTACTACTATTACTACTCTCTATTTCTCTACACTACTACTGAGCATTCTACATCTGTACTTCCTGCTGTCTGAACTTCCAAGCACTTGGGGAG
>MU667046.1:205727-216797 GCA_026770625.1 Nicotiana glauca | reverse complement strand
TGTCCTGATCACCATTCAGACCTGAGTTTGACTCTATAAGAGTCTGCTCTTATTTGTTTGAATCTGAGCAAGAGGTTACGGGTGTGCCAGTCTATGCCATGGCTGGGTATGACCACCTCCTGCTAAGGTTCCTCCCTCACTTTACACTTACTCCTAGCTCTTAAGTTCTACCCCCCTCTGGTAATCCATGATTAGGGACCCTAGAACTCCCTCTGAACTTGGATGCCTAAGGGCTGGTAATTCCACACATTGCACAACTCCGTTACGACATTCATTCTTTAGGGTGTAAGCATTTCCTGGGCTCTTGAAGCTCCTTGGAACTTTGAAACACTCTTAAGAGAAGGCCTTGGAATCTGGAACCCGAATTTGGTAAAACACATGTATTGAATATCAAGATTGCATTAGGTAGTTTGGATCTAGCTGTGGGCTATGATGTATTTTATTTTTACTTTTGGCTCTGTAATAATAATTTTATAATAAAAACTTGGGGAATATAGTAGTAAAGGGTATGGGAGGGGTTTTTAGTTGTTTGCATGTTAAAGGGTAGAAATCATGCTATAGGATTTTTACTCCTTTAAATCACTAGAAATCACGCCTATAGGATTTAATACTTTGAATCGCCTATATATCATGTCTATAGACTTTTAATAATTTAAATCACCTAGAAATCATGCCTATAGGATTTAATACTTTGAATCTCCTAGATATCATGCCTATAGGACTTTTACTACTTTGAATCACTTAGATAGACTTTTAATACTTTAAATCACCTAGAAATCATGCCTTTAGGATTTAATACTTTGAATCGCCTAGATATCATGCCTATAGGACCTTTACTACTTTGAATCGCTTAGATATCATGTCTATAGACTTTTAATACTTTAAATCACCTAGAAATCATGCCTATAGGATTTAATACTTTGAATCACTTAGATATCATGTCTATAGGCTTTTAACGTTTGAATCACCTAGAGATTATGTCCATAGGCTTGCATATTTCTTCAAGCATATAGAAATCATGCCTATAGAATTGCATAAAAAATAGGCAAACCATATGATAACACAACTCTCGTCTGCCTGAAACAGTAAAAATAGCATTGAGTAAATAAAGAAACTGAAGTAGACATCCTGCCTATAAGATCTCAAGCTCGCTCGAGTTATAAGCATGTAATCTAGCAACTATTTCAATGTTTTTCAACAAATTCGTCCAAACCTGTCTGCAACTTAATAAACACGCATTCCTAAAATCATTTTTACCAATTCTTTGTCTGAAGTTTTTTATTTCTTGAAGTTACTTTCAAAACAACTTTCAAACTCTCGCCTCCTTTTTATAAACATTTTACTTCTGAAACATTTCTTTAAACAGTTCCAGCGACTTTCCAAAACCTTTCTGAACTTCTGCAGATTTTTGCTTCTTTCGAAACGTGTCTATGTTAGTCCTTAATTAATAATCCGGTAAAATACTCTGGATTCTAACAATTGGATCCAAGTTGCCTAATGTAGACCTTTTATCTAATTCTATGTGTTAAACTGATCCGTCCACCGCTTAATTTTAATTTAAGACCAAACCAGTATATGCATGACATGCTAAACTATATGTTGTCTATTTAAAGGGGATTCTTTGAGCCTTGGTTTGTCTTATTGTTCTTTCCCCTACTTGGTATCTGTTTTGAATGACGAATTAGACTTTTATCCTTTTAAACTCCATGCAAAGCCCCCATCCGTTTCTTCCCCTTTTAGGATTAGAAGTCCTAACAACCCAGGACTGATAGGTTGGGGCGGGAACTAGCATGCAATAAGTAAAACGAGACTAATCGCATTTAAATACCTTAACGGGGTGGGAAGGGTACAATATGGATAAGATGACTGGTGCGCTAATATACCGTTCGAGAATGATTGCTGGGTATTGCACCAAAGTGATCCATATTATGTTTAACCTTAGGACCCCTTTCTTCTTCTTTAATGTTCTATCTTAGATTGATGTTTTCAACCAAAATTCCTCTTTTCAAAACAACTTGTGTCTTTCTTCTTTCAAAATTTTCAAATTGCTATGTTTCCTATGTGCAAACTTTGCTTGTTCACGCCTACTCTTAAAGTCACAAATAAGCACGGCCGGGAACCACACTAGTGGATCTTGAGGGGTGCCTAACACCTTCCCCTCGAGATAATCTCAAGCCCTTACCCGAACTCTGGTTTTCTTTCAAAATCTTCTTCTCTTCTTTTAAAGTGTCCTAATGCACTATAATCATTAGGTGGCGACTCTTCAAAATCCATAACCCAAATTCCTCGAAAGGGGATAAAAGAGTCATTCCACCCATAATGTCAAAACCCGCTTTTCGCCCCTTAGAAAAATGGGGGGCCTCGACAGCATGGCGATTCTACTGGGGATTTCTTTAAGGCTTTTACCATTACGTGCTTTGTGACTTTATTGCTTCCTTGATTGCATTTACTTTCAGTCTTTAATTGTTTCATCAAGAATACTAACTTGGCTCTTCATGTTTTTCTTTCCTTTTAATTTCTGCTTTTACTGCCTTATTATTTCAATTTTGTTGTAATTTTCGAGCATTTATTGTAATCTTTATTTTTATGAACGTGAAAATACATGCAATTTGCTTCATTATTGTAACTACATTTCTCAACATCATATTCCACTCGTGCCAAAATAAATCCTATAGCAACGCTTATAATGAGTGGTTGCGCCCTTCCGATATTATAACCCCTAAATGTGGCAAAGGCATATTTGCGGTAAAACCAGTCGATCAACGGTGTAGTCGACGGTTCCGCGCCTTTCCCTCTTGAGTTGTCCGCTCAAGGGTACCTTGTCTAGCACTTCAAAAATTGAAACCTTATTCCATTAAATTGTTCATGCATCATGGTCAACCCTAGCCGAGTCAGTTATGTTGTCCACATAATGACTCCTTAAGATAGCCTAAACCAAAGTCCATTTGGTTTCCTCGAAACCCGAACGGACACCTCCACATTATGTGCATTTATTTGGAGAACTAAATTCCTTTTGCTAATTATTGATTTTAATAGTCGAGTCGGGTGGGGTTAAGGGCCTAACACTTTGTTTTGCAGAAAATGAGGCACGAAGTCCCCAGATTCGGTATGGCATCCAACATTCACCCAAGGTTGCTAAGTTGGTGGGAGGATCTTCATGCCAGCGATCAGACCCTTGTCCGCAAGTACTTAGGGAATTTACCCTCACTTCTGGAAATCCAGCCTAACAACAAAATCATAGAGGCTACAACTCTGTTCTGGGACAGTGATCAGTCAGCTTTTCGCTTTGGGGACCTCGAAATGACCCCTTTGCTAGAAGAAATAGGGAGTCTAGCTGGAATTCCTTGGGAGACTCCGGGTCTACTTATGCCAGAGAATCGCAAGGGTAGGAGTTTCCTCAAAATGATGGGACTCAAGAAGAGTACCGAATCTGGGGAAGGTCCTTCTGGGACCAAGTAATTAGGATCTTTTATTTCCTGCTTTCCTAATGTAATAAGGCCACTGGCCATTAGTGACATCTTTCCGTTATTTCAAATTACATTTTAGACTCGTCTTATTTTTATCAATAAAATGAGGCATTTAGAATTATAAGTTCTCCAAATTTAACTTGTCGCTAGGCCTACCTCAGGCACAACGAGGTACCCAAATTAGGAAACGATTTATATTCTTGCACAACGTGTTTAAATATCGCAATATTATTTCTCAGTATCCGCACTAACTTTTTACCTTTTTTTTCTTTTATTTTTATTCCCCTTCCCAAAGGTTAGTTCGTACATTCTGGCACCATCAGCATACTCAACAAGATCCAAGGCCCTTCCATTCAAGCCGTGAACCGAGGAGAACACCGCACCAATTGGTCAGTCAGGACCACCAGTGCCCGGAGAGCTTCGGGGTAGCAAGGCTAAACGACGCACTATGCATCGCATTTTTACTTTTTAGTTGATTTTACTTTCCCGCATTGTCTTTACTTTTGAAAAGAGCTCCGATGTTTCAAACAGTTATGAATTTAATCGAAAGCATTTTCCAAGTTTATCTTTATATCTCGCTCTTATTATTTTTCTCTACCATTTACTTTATTTTACACAGCATTACTATTACATATCTTGATGATGAACCAATGACTGTGACTTGCAACAAGGCAATGCAACAAATGGACATAGATTCAGAAGAGGATGAAATACTAGAAGAGGTTGTCAGAGAGGTCGAGAATTTTGAGAACAGGCCTAAGTCCAACTTGGACGAAACTGAGTTTGTTAATTTGGGAGATGCAGAGAATGTCAAGGAAACACGTATCAGCGTACATTTGTCACCACTAGAAAAGAAAGAGTACACAGAATTATTAAAAGAGTATGAGGACATCTTTGCATGGTCCTACGACGACATGACAGGTCTTAGCACATCCATTGTGGTTCACAAGTTGCCGACAGATCCAGCATGCCCGCCAGTAAAATAGAAGCTCAGAAAATTCAAGCCAGACATGAGTTTGAAAATCAAAGAAGAGGTTACCAAGCAAGTCAAAGCCAGGGTTCTCAGAGTGGTAGAATATCCGACATGGTTAGCCAACATCGTGCCGGTACCAAAGAAAGACGGGAAAGTTAGAGTCTGTGTCGACTACTGGGATCTCAATCGAGCCAGTCCCAAGGACGATTTCCCTTTGCCAAATATACACATACTGATTGACAACTGCGCCAAACATGAGCTGCAGTCGTTCATCGATTGTTTTGCTGGATACCACCAGATATGGCTGGATGAAGAAGATGCAGAGAAAACGGCATTCATCACGCCATGGGGAATGTACTATTACAGAATGATGTCGTTCGATTTAAAGAATGCCGGTGCTACCTACATGAGGGCCATGACCACTATCTTTCATGACATGATACATAAAGAAATCAAGTTGTATGTGGATGATGTCATCATCAAATCCAAGAAAGCTGCAGATCACATGGAATATTTGAAGAAGTTCTTCAACAGATTAAGGAGATACAACTTGAAACTGAATCCAGCCAAGTGTGCATTCGGGGTCCCTGCCGAAAAGTTATTGGGTTTCACTGTGAGTCGCTGGGGAATAGAATTGGATCCGTCAAAGGTCAAAGCCATTCGAGAGTTGCCACCGCCAAAGAGCAAGAAGGATGTAATGAGTTTTCTGGGAAGACTCAACTATATCAGCCGGTTCATAGCCCAGTCCACTTTCATTTGTGAACCCATCTTGAAGATGCTAGAGAAAGATGCCGCCACTAAATGGACTGATGATTGTCAAAAGGCTTTCAACATAATTAAGGAATACTTGTCAACGCCGCCAGTCTTGGTTCCACCCGAGCCAGGGAGACCTCTATTGCTTTATCTTGCAGTATTGGATGGGGCATTTGGTTGTGTTCTGGGACAACATGATGAGACGGGAAGAAAGGAGCAAGCCATCTATTACCTTAGCAAGAAGTTCACCCCATACGAGGCTATGCATTCCATATTAGAGCGCACTTGTTGTGCTCTAACCTGGCTAGGTCAAAAATTGAGGCACTATTTCTGTTCTTACACCACTTATCTCATATCCAGGATGGACCCATTGAAATATATCTTTCAGAAGACATGCCTACCAGCAAGCTCGCCAAATGGCAAATCCTGTTAAGTGAGTTTGACATTGTTTATGTTACCCAAAAGGCGGTCAAAGGGAAAGCTTTAGCAGATCACCTCACCGAGAAACCTGTAGGAGGAGAATACGAACCTCTAAAGACATATTTTCCTGATGAAGAGGTAGCTTTCATAGGAGAAGACATTGCAGAATCCTATAATGGTCGGAGATTGTTCTTCGACGGAACTGAAAATTTTAAAGGAGTCGATATAGGAGCGGTCCTGGTATCAGAAACCAGTCAGCATTACCCAGTATCCGCCAAGCTCAGATTCCCATGCACCAACAACATGGCCGAATACGAAGCCTGCTTTTTAGGGCTCAAAACTGGCAATTGACATGAACATTCAGGAACTACTAGTGATCAGAGTCTCAGACCTACTCATACATCAGGTTCTAGAGGAATAGGCAACCAAGAATTCCAAGATACTCACTTATCTACATCATATACAGGAGTTGAGGAAGAGATTCGGAAAGACGAAATTCCAGCACGTTCCCAGAATACAGAATGAGTTCGCTGATGCCCTAGCTACTTTATCGTCTATGATTCAGCATCCAGATACAAACTTTATTGATCCCATCCCGATTAAGATTCACGACCAACCAGCTTATTGTGCTTGCGTTGAGGAAGAAGCTGATGGGAAACCTTGGTTCCATGATATTAGAGAATACTTGACAACTAGAGAATACCCAGAACTAGCCAATGCTACTTAGAAACGCACGCTTCGGAGGTTATCCAACAACTTCTTTCATAGCGGAGGAATCCTGTATAGGAGGACTCCCGATCTAGGATTATTAAGATGCATCGAGGCGAGAGAGGCAACCAAACTATTGGAGGAAGTACACGTAGGGACCTGCGGACCGCACATGAATGGTTTCGTTTTGGCAAAGAAGATACTCCAAGCAGGGTATTTTTGGATGACTATGGAAACAGACTGCATCCAGTATGTCTGGAGATGCCACCGTTGTCAGATACATGCAGACATGATAAAAGAACCTCCAAACACGCTTACTGCAACAAGCTCACCATGGCCGTTCGCCGCCTGGGGAATGGATGTTATTGGACCAATTGAACCAGCCGCATCAAATAGTCACAGGTTCATCCTAGTGGAAATTGATTACTTTACCAAATGGGTTGAAGCAGCATCATACAAAGCAGTAACCAAGAAAGTTGTAACAGATTTCGTTCGCGATCGTATGGTTTGTTGGTTCGGAATTCTGGAATCAATCATCACTGACAATGGTTCCAATCTCAACAACGACCTGATGAAGGCAATGTGTGATACTTTCAGAATCAAACATAAGAATTCTACTACAACTTATAGACGGCAGATGAATGGGGCTATGGAAGTAGCCAATAAGAACATCAAGAAGATACGAAGGAAGATGATCGAAAGGCACAAGCAATGGCATGAGAAGTTGACGTTCGCCTTATTAGGATATCGTACCACAGTCCGCACATCAACCGGGGCAACCCCTTACATGTTGGTTTATGGTACAGAGGCAGTCATCCCCACCAAGGTAGAAATTCCCTCCTTGAGGGTCATACAAGAAGCAAAGTTAGATGATGCAGAATGGGTCAAAAGTCAGTACGAGCAATTGGCCCTTATAGACAGAAAGAGAATGAATGCAGTTTGCCACGGTCAATTATATCAGAACAGAATGTCCAGAGCCTTCAACAAGAGAGTTAAGCCACGGAAGTTCACGCAGGACAGCTGGTATTGAAGAAAATATTTCCGTATCAAGATGAAGCCAAAGGGAAATTCTCTCCCAATTGGCAGGGTCCGTACATGGTTCACCGGGTTCTAACTGGAGGAGCCCTTATTCTCGCAGAAATGGACGGAGAAGTCTGGCCGAAGACAATCAACTCAGACGCCGTGAAACGATACTACATTTGATCATGTTCTTTTCTTTCATGATGTAATTTGAACTATGCCTCCCGTTTAAGAGGGGATACGTAGGCAGCCCTATTGGTTCGGTCACACTTTAAAAATTCCATTTTTTCCCCGATATTGGAACTAGGGCAGAATTTTGAGGAGGACCCTCAAAATTCTGAAGTCAAGTTATCAGTCTCTTCATTAGCGCCAGCCCAGTAAACTGGGGCAGAATTTTGAAGAGGACCCTCAAAATTTCGGAACAAGCGAGGTTGTCGTGTCTTTGAACCACGTTGCAGTTGTTGGTTCATCAAAAATAAAACTGTTTTTCAAATTCATACTTATATTATACTAAATGCATAAATATCATTCCCATCGCTGTCGTTTAGCAATGTTACCCCAATGATGTGTAACGTCAAAGGCCAGGGGATACGAACTAACTTTCCCCCTCTACAGAACTTACGATTTTTCTTTGAATGCAGGCACTCCAGGTCGCAAATTATTGAATTCATTCACACACTCATGCTCTTCAGAAGTGAGGAACAATCACGCATTCGCAAAGTTACTATCTACACCTAACATCCCCAGCAGCCACGATATCATAATCAGCCGTCAACTAAGAAAATTTCCTTACTATTCACTCTTTGCATCATCTATATTTTGCACAAGGATATTTTCTGCCTTCCGAGGTTAAGCTCTACCTCCATCCTGCATAAGGCTACTTATCTTCCTTTCGAGACTAAGCTCTGTCTCCATCTGCATTTTTGCATAAGGCTATTTTCTGCCTTCCGAGGTTAAGCTCTACCTCCATCCTGCATAAGGCTATCTTCTGCCTTTCGAGGTTAAGCAATACCTCCATCTTTCATAAGGCTATTCTTCTGCCTTTCGAGACTAAGCTCTGTCTCCATCTACATTGCACAGGGCTACTTATCTGCCTTTCGAGACTAAGCTCTGTCTCCATCTGCATTTTTGCATAAGGCTATTTTCTGCCTTCCGAGGTTAAACTCTACCTCCATCCTGCATAAGGCTATCTTCTGCCTTCCGAGGTTAAGCACTACCTCCATCTTGCATAGGGCTATTCTTCTTCCTTTCGAGACTAAGCTCTGTCTCCATCTACATTGCATAAGGCTACTTATCTGCCTTTCGAGACTAAGCTTTGTCTCTATCTGCATTTTTGCACAAGGCTATTTTCTGCCTTCCGAGGTTAAGCTCTACCTCCATCCTGCATAAGGCTACTTACCTGTCTTTCGAGACTAAGCTATGCCTCCATCTACATTTTTGCATAAGGCTATTTTCTGCCTTCCGAGGTTAAGCTCTACCTCCATCCTGCATAAGGGTACTTAACTGTCTTCCGAAGTTAAGCTCTACCTCCATCCTTCATAAGGCTACCTATCTGCCTTTCGAGACTAAGCTTTGTCTCCATCTGCATTGCATAAGGCTACCTATCTACCTTCCAAGACCAAGCATTATCTCCATCCTACATGGCTGAAATATTGCCGCTTTATTTTCGAACGGTTGAAATATCACCACCTGCATTTTAAATTCTCGCTTTGGCTGAAAGAGCGCCACCCTTTGCATTCATTTGGCTGAAAGATTGCCACCTTCTCATGGGCTAAAAGATCGCCAACTTATTCAAAGGCGTCATAGTTCGGAGGCACCATCTGCATAGCCCGAGAACACCATTTCATGGCCTGCGAATCTTTACTTTTATCCTCTTCATGGCCCAGGACATCATAGTCCGAGGACGTCATCCTAACTGTTCAAAGACAACATTCATGGTCTAACGGGAATTTGCGTCATGTTTAAATTATACACAATATACACTGCATCGCTCATTCACAGGTACACCGGCTAGCAAATGGCCGTCTCAGCAGGAGCGCTCCCGCTCCGGTTTTTCGCAACCTGTTCGACTTCATAACATTTCTCAAACAAGACCATCGTGTCCATCTTTTCAAATCTCCAGCGGCATATTCCATCAATGGTTCCTGAACTACATATGGACTGATTCCTGTAAAACTAGGGATATATAGGCAGCTCAGAAACCAGAGCGCGGTCAAAATTCTTTTACAATCGTCGTTTCCGGTCAGAATTGGTCATTTTATCTTTACCCGACAACTCTTTCATTCTCCTCGGGTAAAGAGGGGCAGTTGTTGATACCTAATTTTTTCTCTATGTATTTTTACACTCAAAATACTTTCAAAATAGCATATGTATGCCTATATAAGCATGCCTGGAAGTTTTGGTATTTTTCCTCAATTTTTAAGATTGTTTAGATCAATTTACTGACTATTTTAACAAGCACAAGATCCAAAATTATTTCCAAATTATTATTTTTTGGTAAATAATGTATTTCACTCTTGTATTTACAACAAAATATAATTAATACAATTTTTACATATTTTTATAAATTTATTCGCAATTTCTAAAGCTTAATTGCATGAAATTGTCATTATAGCCTATTTTATAATTAACCGCATTTTATAATTATACAATTGTTCCTAATATTTTTAGATTATTGTTTATATATTATTAATCAGTTCATTGTTTTTAATTTACTTTTAAATTGTTTTTAACTATTTTTATTAATTAAATGGGAAAAATTGGCTGTTTAAAACTTGGCCCTATCTCTTTGCAATTTTGGCCTTAATTACACCCCAATTTCAACCCCTGAATTGACGACCCAATTTTAATTTCAACCCGCCCCAAACCCGTTTGACTAACCCGTCTGTTTCCCACTTTAAATCCTGGCCGTTGATTGTTTTAATCAATGGCCCTCGTTCACGCTTGCCTTTTCAATTCCGCCCAACCCCAACCCTAATTTCATTTTTTCAAAAGCCGCCGCCCCCAAACTCCCTCGTCTCTCAGATTCTCTCTAACACTCGAAACCCTAGCTGCCTATGTCGTCTTCTCTGACCAGTTCTCACCAGAGTCCATGGCTTCCCAGGGCTATGGATAGCTTGTTCTCTCTTCCATTCACTCCCAAACCATGATTATTCAGGGTTCTTCGAGGTTCGATCTTCAACAGGCTTGTTCAGGTCCTCCGCCGATCTGAGTTCGTTTGGTTTCTCTGGCCCCGTTCCGGTGTGTTCGAGCTTTGATAAGGCTTAGCCATGGCCCAAACTTGTTCAAAGACCAGATCTTTCCAGGCCTTCTCGTTTCTAGGGTTTCTAAGAAACCCTAAAAAGCTTGTTCGAAGTTTTTCTACCTTTGTTTTCTTAGATCTATAACGGATCCATGTTATTTTTAAGGTTTTGAAATGACTTCTTACATCTTTTTCAAAACTTTGCTTTCACAACTGTTCGTCTTCTCCGACTTAGGGTTTCCTTGATTTTACTTGTTCTACTATGATTTTTATGTGATGTTCTTATTGTATTTGTAATACGGTGACTCCTATGTGTTTCTACTTTGACTCCTATGTGTTTTCTTCTACTATGTTTCCTCCTAATGTTTCCATGTATTTTTCTATTACTGTGTTTTCCCTCAGCATGTTTTCACGGAACGATTGAGTTCCTTTGGGTTTTTCTGAGTTTGCTCTTGTCTGATTTGTTCATCCCTACACTGGATTAATGA